>JAOEHT020525462.1:0-16568 GCA_025448195.2 Parazoanthus atlanticus | reverse complement strand
TGCACTGTGGGGTCTCGCAGATGCAGTACGGGAAATAAATTTGGATTATTCGTGCTCAAGATGGCAGAACGAAGCAGTGATGAGAAACTACTCACAAACTCTAAGAAGGCAACCAAAGTATACAATGATAAACAAAATTTAACTTCGAAACTGTTCAAGTGTCATTTTCAATATGCCATGTGATTTTCAAAATTTAACATTCGGCCAATAAGTGTTAAACATAGTGAAGTTTGATTATAATGGCTAAATGTTAATAATGATATGTGATTTAACATTTTGCCGATAAGTCTGAAACATAGTGAAGTTTGATTATATTTTTTATAAATCATTCTTCCCATCCCCCCTCCAAAAAAGAAACAACAACAATGATTCAATTGCCATGTGATTTAACATTTGGCCAATAAGTGTTAAACATAGTGAAGTTTGATTCTATTTCTTAGAAATCATGCTTCCAATCCCCCTCCAAACAATATAATATACAAATGGCCAAAGGGCCAAACAAACTTCACTAAAGCCTAAACCTTAATGGTTAAATGTTAAATGTTAATAATGATCATGCTGCATTTTAACATTTTGCCGATATGTATGAAACATAGTGAACTTTGAGTATATTTTGAGAAAACATTCTTCCATCACCCTCCCCCCCCAAAAAAAACAACCCAAAACAACAATGATTCAAATGCCATGTGATTTTCAAAATTTAACATTCAACCAATAAGTGTTAAACATAGTGAAGTTGATTATAATGGCTAAAGTTAGTGAAGTTGGATTATATTTTTTATAAATCATGCTTCCAGTCCCCCTCCAAACAAAATAATATACAAATGGCTAAACAAACTTTACTTAAGCCTAAACAGTTATTGGCAAAATATTAAATGCTTATAGTGATATGTCATTTAACATTTTGCTGATAAGTATGAAACATAGTGAAGTTTGATTATATTTTGTAGAAATTATTCTTCCAATCCTCCCCTCCAAACAAAATAACATACAAATGGCCAAACAAATTTCACTAAAGCCTAAAATTATTGGCAAACGTTAAATATTTATAATGATACGCAATTTAACATTTTGCCGATAAGTGTAAAACGTAGTGAAGTTTGATTATCTTTTTTAGAAATCATTCTTCCAATCCCCCTCCAAAAAGAAACAACAACAATGATTCAATTGCCGTGTGATTTGACATTTGGCCAATAAGTGTTAAACATAGTGAAGTTTGATTATATTTCTTAGAAATCATGCTTCCAATTCCCCTCCAAACAATATAATATACAAATAGCCAAAGGGCCAAACAAACTTCACTAAAGCCTAAACCTTTCAAAATGGCTAAATGTTAAATGTTATAATGTTATAATGATATGCATTATATGCATTTTAACATTTTGCCGATAAGTATGAAACATAGTGAAGTTTGATTATATTTTGTAGAAATCATGTTTCCAATCCTCCCTCCAAACAAAATAACATACAAATGGCCAAACAAACTTCGCTAAAGCCTAAAACTTATTGGCAAATGTTAAATGTTTATAATGATACGCGATTTAACATTTTGCGGATAAGTGTACAACATAGTGAAGTTTGATTATATTTTTTAGAAATCATTCTTCCAATCCCCCCTCCAAACAAAATGATATACAAATTGGCCAAACAAACTTCACAAAAGCCTAAAACTTATTGGCAAAATGTTACATTTTTATAATGATTCGTGATTTAATATTTGCCAATAAGTGTAAAACGTAGTGAAGTTTGAATATATTTTTTAGAAATCATTCACCCCACCAAAAACAAAATAATATACAACTAACATTTTGCCAAACAAGTTCAGTTTCAGCTGCTACACAAAGAACATCTTTGAAGATCTTTCAAAACAATCTCATAATTTCCACTCATCACCACTGAGCACTAACATTAACTCATTCTTTAAAACACAATGTTGTAGCATTCACATACAGTAATTATTATATTAAAACTGCCTTTAGCAATCTACTAGACTAAATCACTTAAATTTTGTTTTTTTCCTTGTGTTTCTTTTAACAACTCCTTCATTGTGAAGATCACACAAATTTACTATATAAAACAAAAAATGGTCCTGGTTCATATGGCGCGTTATTTTGCCATACTTGGACATCCAAGAAGTAAATTAAATAATAGGCGAATCTTTCCTGACATCATTGTTTACATTTTGCTTCATTAGCATACGCAGTTACCGGGAGAAATAACCCTGCTAACATAAGCATATGGAACACAACCACAACAGACCGCTTTCCTCCATTTCTTCGGAACTTGTGGAGGTTCATCATTTTTGTTCCTCCTGCAAGTAACGAACATTGCAAGCAGGAGAGACAATAGAAGATGGAAATATTGTTGACAAAACTGAGTTTTGATGGTACCTGTAGATTTTTTGTTGTTTTCGTGTTTTTCGTTGGAGGGGTTTTGACATTCTCATTTGCATGATCTTGTAGTTTTTCGTTGTTTTTGAGTTTTTCGTTGGAGTGGTTCTGACATTCACATTTGCATAATCTTGTAGTTTTTCGTTGTTTTTGAGTTTTTCGTTGGAGGGGTTCTGGCATTCTCATTTGCATAATTTTGTAGTTTTTCGTTGTTTTCGTGTTTTTTGTTGGAGGGGTTCTGACATTTTCATTTCCATAATCTTGTAGTTTTTCGTTGTTTTCGAGTTTTTCGTTGGAGGGGTTCTGACATTCTCATTTACATAATCTTGTAGTTTTTCCTTGTTTTGGTGTTTTTCGTTGGAGGGATTCTAACATTCTCATTTGCATAATCTTGTAGTTTTTCGTTGTTTTCGTGTTTTTCGTTGCAAGGGTTTTGATGTCCTGATTTGCATAATCTTGTAGTTTTTCGTTGTTTTCGTGTTTTTCATTGGAGGGATTCTGACATTCTCATTTGCATAATTTTGTAGTTTTTCGTTGTTTTCGCGTTTTACGTTGGAGGGGTTTTGACGTTCAGATTTGCATAATCTTGTAGTTTTTCTTGCCTTTGTGTTTTTTGTCGGAGGGATTCTGACATTCTCATTTGCATAATCTTGTACTTTTTCGCTGTTTTCGTGTTTTTCGTTGGAGGAGTTCTGACATTCTCATTTCAATAGTTTTGTAGTTTTTCGTTGTTTTCGTGTTTTTCGTTGGAGGGATTCTGACATTCTCATTTCCATAATCTTGTAGTTTTTCCTTGTTTTCGTTTTTTTCGTTGGAGGGGTTCTGACATTCTCATTTCAATAATTTTGTAGTTTTTCGTTGTTTTCGTGTATTCTGACATTCTCATTTGCATAATGTACTTTTTTGTTTTCGTGATTTTCGTTGGTGGGGGTTCTGACATTCTCATTTCAAGAATTTTGTAGTTTTTTGTTGTTTTTGTGTTTTTCGTTGGAGGGATTCTGGTTCGACATAAGAAAAACCGTAATGTCATTCAAAAATATCGGCGGCCAGGATGTTATACTGTCGTTTTCTTTCAGCCATCCACACTCCAAAGCAAACGGATCTGGCAAGGTCACGTTGTTTGGCGTTTCCAGCAGTTTTGACTTTTCAATTCTAGCTTTAGCAAATTTGGTTCTATTTTGATGCCCATATCCGAGGCAGCAAACACCCGAGCAACAAGCTCGGCTTTCCGCCACTGACTTTCAGGTTTCTTTTTCTGCAGTAGTCTTTCAAAGCATCGACCTTCCAGGTCCCAACTTCAGCTTCACTCACGAATGTTGGTTCTTCGCCTTCAGTTGCACTCTGACTCGGGTTCTGACTACTCATTTTCCCACAAAGAAGGGAAAGTTGAGGTCTAATACTTTCCGAAGACTAACAGTAACTTATTTTATCTCTATATTAAAATATCCAAACCAGAAAACAAAAGCGATATGGTTCAAAAAACTTGAAAAGATCTCTTCAACAACAGACGCGTCCCACTGGGAAATTCAAGATGGCAGTTTGGTGCTCACTTTGACCGGAAGTTCGCAATTCTTGATGCATGTATTTATTTTGGACAAATTTACGTGCTTCGCCCGAGATTCGCACATTTTCATGCACTGTCCTCAGTCGCTCTATCCCTGGGTATGTCACGTCAAGTCCCTTCGTAGCATGAAAGCTTCCAAATGGGACGAAATAGCGGTATAGCACTATTTTTTAAAAATGTTTGTTGCATTTTGGTCAATCTGTGAGTGACACAGAAAAAATGTGATAGAGCAAACGCGCAATCTTTCACAATTTACACCTCGCGCCCTGATTTACACTTATAGATTCAGTCACTTTTTTGAGCGCGTACGTTCGATATTGATAAAAAGCAGTGAGAAAAATAAACGGTATTTTATCTTCCACTCAATCAGCTTCACTTGCCGTTCAGTGTTTTCAGTTGATCGGTCTCTTCGTAGTGTGATTGTGAAAGCTTCCTGAATGAGAAGCGAGTGTGTTATAACTTATAGCGTTATTTAATTTGAGATGCATTTTTTTTCAATCCATACACCGGGATACACAAAAAGCGTAACAAAACAAACAAAAACCGTCTTCTATTTAGTGCACGGCGAGCCTTAACAGTCTGCTGTACAGCGTGTATTCTTGTGTCCTATGATAGCATGCCTTGTGCACGGCCATAGCGTGCCTGCGAACGGTCATAGCGTGCCTAGAACAGAGACAAACCGTGCATACGCACGCTATGTACGCGATAGCATGCCTGTTACGGCTTTGGGTACGAACACCGTGCACATAGTCATGTGCTTATTTGCCATGTGACCTCCCATCTAGTCTTGTCTTCACTGCGTTTTAGCCTCTGACTTACTGACCACTAGCTACTGCAAATGGACAATGCCGCCATTATCAGAACTACTGAGTGGGACATCGCGCGACAATAACACCCACGCAACTACCATGTTCCTAAGTGAGTTCGGTAACCGAACCCCAAAAACGTTTCCGTTGGCAGCGTTGACATCGTTAAGAGTGGCTGTCAGTAATTATCAACCATCTCACGGCACTTGAAAGGAAATCAAATGATTGGGTTAACCCCTGGGCTACTTGCGTCATTGACTCATTCATTGCATCGAATGTGGAAAAGTTTCGTTCGATTGCCGAATTGCCTTAGCGATATCTTTCTTGAATTGAGAGTCACCTTTTCTTTCATTCATCAAGAGCTGGTCCCTCTGTGAAGCACTCAGCTGTCACTTGATGTGTTTTCTTTGTTGTCTATAAGTTTTGGGACAGGGTTGGGAGCAGCTCTTTTGTTTGCCTTGGTCCCAATTTGTATACTGTTGACACTACGCTGACTAGTAACACTTTCTAGTAGGCAGTTTGTTTAGGGCGTATAGCAGACTGTTGCAGGAGTCAAGTGCGAATCCATAAAGGCGTGAATCAGGAGCTCGGCTGTTGCAGTGTCAATATATCTGTGGACTTTGCAAATACTTTACAAATCAAATGAGACAGTCTGGGAGATGTTTTGGACATGCGACTTCAGAGTGGCATGCTTGTCGATGATAAAAATTTGAAATTTAGAGTGATCATCTTTTCCATTCAAAGTAATTTGCACTTCATCTTCAGTGTTATTTTCAGTCTCTAAGTCTTGGGACTGCAGTTGCGTGAGTAACTGTGCAATGGCTCCTTACATTTGCGACACCTGCGTTGTGTTCTTGTGTTTTCTTCAATGTTGGACCCATCTGAGACAATTTCAGACTTCTTTTCTTGTTCTTCTGCTGTTAGAAGAGAATGTAATATCGCAAAACCAACTATTACAACAATTTTTGGAACCTGGTGCTCTTAATTTTAAATACACTACAGGGTTCGTACGGGTCATGGAAAACCTGGAAAGTCATGGAATTTTGCAAATTCTTCTTTCAGGCCTGGAAGATCATGGAATTTTTAATTTGGGTCATGGAACGTTTTGGAACATGAAAATTACCGAATAAAACATGGGTTAGTTGACTTAAATGAGCAAGACGAAACAGAAACTCGTCAGATTTTACTTACAGAAAGCTAGATTCTAATGATATTAGATGTATAGGTAAATACATATCAGTATTTCCTAAAGACTAACTATTTTCTTTCTTGAAAATATTTATTGTGCTGGAAAAATCTCAAATCGAGAATAGTTTTTGATATATTGCCAAGAAACAGATGGTCAAAATTAGGTCATGGAAAACTGCTAAAGGTCATGGTAAAATGTCATGGAATGTAAGGAATTTCACAAGGTCGAAAGAGTACGAACCCTGCAGTAGCGGTGAAATTGAAGAATGTTTATTACATTTGGAAATAACTCGGATAGATGCTGCTGTCTTTCAGTTTGCTGCTCGCGAGCTGCCTTACGAAGAATAATATTTCTTATATCACGAACATAGTCTGAAGGGGAAACAGTGCACTTTTTAAAGTTTAAAGACAATGCCGCTGCAGAAAACTGATGGTACTGAAGCACAATTGTGTAGCAAAATATTGTTTTCAGTATTGAGCAGGGTTTCTGGAGTGAATACAATAATCGACTGCATGCGTACGTGCAACTGTCAAATGGGCCATTTTTTGCTCTTAGAATTTAACAAACAAAATATTTTGCATCCTAAACATGCACTTACTGTAAGAGGGTGGCACTGCTATTTCTCTGACCACTTCCTCGCCAAGTTTGAATTTGAGGTAAGTAATCGTTTTCATCAAGTAGTCGTTTTCATCTTCAAGTAGTCGTTTTCATCTTTATCTGGCATTCCTTTGTATGAGAAATGTTCTCGCTTAGGACAGTATTTGAGAGGCATGGAGTGATAAGCTTCAAGCTCCCCAGTCAAAACTGTGATAGCTTGGCCAAATCTTCAAGTAGCTCGTTGTGTAACACTACTTCTGCGAGGGCTAGTTAAGCTGGTGAATCCAAGTTGTGTTCATTTTCTGCGTGCGAATAAGTGGCACATGACTGAATATGCGATATTTCTCACCATCTTTCCAAGAGTGTTGTGATTAACAATGTGATGTAAGATTGATTTCCATTTCTCACGCAAAAGATCAACATCACCATTGCATGTTGCTGCTGACCACCACAGATGGTTAGAAATGGACTGGATCTATGGTCGCAATTTTTCACACCCCTTCAATTTTGCCTTACCTGATGACTCTTTTACAACCCATTTGTCTTTGTGTCCCTTGTCCATGCAGCTGCTGATGGGAACATGACGATCGGAAGTGATTCGGTCAATTTTAACTGAAGAATCTTCAATTCTTTTTTAAACACTTGATAAATAAAACCTTTTTCCATGTAGAAAGTGCGTTGGCTAATTAATTGAAGCCCTAAACAAGATAAAAAAAATTATTGAGGGGTGTACAAGTTCTCCCTGTAAGCAATCTAAACAAGATTGAAATATAATTTTTTCTCAGTTACTCGATTTTCAGTTTCATCTTCAGCTTTATGTTTGGATTCTAATAGTTTCTGGTCTTTTGGAATATATGTATCATCATCATCGTTACAATCTGACACTAATCCAGGTAAACTCATCGTCATTATCATCAAAAGGCTTCTTATTTGCAAAATGACCAAGAAGTGTTTCTGTTGGGAATCCATAAGACTTTTGTACATTAGCTTTCAGTATGGTTGTTTGCTATCTACAGGCTGGTACACAGGTTTGGCTGTGGGTGGGTGGATTATACTTTTTATCCATTGATGTGCATCAATGGATAATGTACAAGTATTTTAACAGCATATGCATGGTCATGCAAAATGTTCCAGTTGTTTACTGAACACTTTTCATCAATTTGCATTGATGCACCATACATAGCAACTGGTGTTGACATAGTAATCTTATGAGAATATCCCTCTGTCTAAGTAGAAGCACTTCTCATAACAAGACATTAAAATCAAAAGCACATTGAATGCCAAATATCTTCGTGCTAGTGGAATCATTTTCAATTTGTACGCCCTCAGAATCTTCAACAATGTCATCCTGAGCAAGGGTACTTGTGCTGCCTTCGTCCATTTCCTGGACAGATGTCAAAGCCTCTTCCACAATCTGAAATTAGAAATATTTCATATGTTTTTAAAAATCTGAAAATGGTTATATATTAAACATTTTAGCCTTCTTGATAAATATCATTCTAAGAACTGTGTAAAACAAACTTAATGGTGTAAATCCAAGTGTTTTAGTTGATGGGTTCAGGAAAGTGTTAATTATGGTCAAATTGTGAAACAGACTGATCAGATTTTCTTTGTTGTGACATGCACTTACTGTAAGAGGGTGGCACCACGATTTCTGTGACCACTTCCTTGCCAAGTTTGATATTGAGGTAAGTCACCTTCAAGTAGTCGTTTCCATCTCTCTTTCTACATTTCACGCTTCAAGTTTTCATTGAAATACAGGGCCGCTAACACATGTCTGTTAGGTTTAAAAGTAAAGGACGAATAATATGTATAAGTAAAGGAATGTGCTTATGAAGGAGTAGTACAAGTAATTTGGTAGTTGATACATGTGTTACCTGCAAAAGGTGCCGAGTCAAAAATAAATTAGTCATTTTCGAGTCCCATTGGTTCAGGGTAGAGCGAAAGGTTGCTTGTTTATACTTTGGATGACAACTTTCTCACAGCATTGATGGTCCTTTGTCTCATGACGATGGAATTCAGCCTGGTGTAGGCCTTCGATCCTGTGTTGTGAGTATATGAAAAACGTAAAGCTACATTAATTATAGTCCTCAAAGTGTCTCAAAGCCGCAAATGAAACTCTCATTTAGGTGCAAATATAAAATACACGCTTTCCAAAAAAGTAAAACCTCATAATTTCGGCTGAGGTTCTGTGGTCTTAATTTTTTTGGCATATTTAGCATGAAACTATTTTTAAATTGTTCTTATCTCTCTCGTACATAAAATAACTTATTCATAAATTTTAGCAAACCTGAGCCTCCGTGTTCTTAAAGTTTGTTCTTGTAAAATATAGCGTGTAATGCTTTTATCTGTCATCCATCAGTCTGCGTGGCACGGTAAAATCTGCCGTTGCGTGCACACTTGTAGCGATAAAGTTTAAAATAATTGATTTCAAATTAAATATAAACAACACGCATATAGTGAACACAAGTTAAAGCATAGTCCCTTATCATTTGCCTAACAAGTAATAGTCTTTTAGACAAAATTATTGTTTAAGTAAAACCTGTGTAAGAATTACTCGCTTGGGTCAATCCTTTTGCGTGGTTCCAACTCTCCATGGTTGCACTCTTTTTACTGCTCATCTGATGATTCTCGTGCTTGTTGGCCACATGACGAATTACTGGTCTCCACTTGGCAAATATCAGTTGCTCAATCCCTGTTCTGTTGATTGGCACACCAGTACAAGTGGTTCTTAATTGCCTTGCTCGCCTTCAGTATATCCCTGATAAAGCTCTGCATACATGGAAAATTGAAGTAAGAAAACAGTTGGTTACTTTTTGTTTTTGACGGTATCATTAAAAAGTAGATTAGAGATATAAAATCTGTTTAGCATACTTGTAACAATCAGTGCTTAGCTAGCTGGTCTGATAACAATGGCAGTTACAGAGAAGGATCTAAAAACTTTGAAAGGGGGCGCCAAACAAGCGCTGAAGATGCGAGTTTCTAGGGGCGTCTGGGGCCGGGAATTTCTTTTATTTTGAAGGTCACTTAGTTGTCGTTTCTTGCTTATGACCGAAAGGCATAAAAATACAGAATATACTGTATTCAGTATTACTTACTGTTGATTCGGCCTGCATACTTTTGAATGAGTTTTAAAGTTTTTTCTCACCATGTATACAATTAAAATCTAATTCACTGAAGTACAAATCAAAGCTGCATTTATTTTTGGGGCATTTCTTGCTGTAGGCAGCAAGGCTTCCAGAACTTCTCTTACACAATCGTACAAAGGCTCAAATTGCCTCCATTGTTTTGTAATAGGAGGCATACTCCTAACGAATAACAATTTCGTTTTCTTTACTAGGTGGTTTGTCCCCCTAGTTTCCATAGGTGGGGTTCCATCCTGAAAGGGATCTTCAGGTGCTGTGTCTCCCCAAGTTTCCATTGTCGGGGCTCCTTTGTGATGGTGGTCTTTAGATGGTGTGTCTCTATTTTTATGAGCATCTTACGGTGTTGCATCTCCCCTAATTTCCATTGGCGTGGCTCCATCCTCCATCCCCGTATACCCGTGCCTATCTAAAATAAATTACCTGTAAACCAAACTCACAAACTCTTTTCAATTTGAGCAACTCACTTGTCCTCTTGGCAAGTGGTTTTAGAGTCGACTTTAAATTACAATATTCACTTGCCAAAACCATGCCAGATACAAGCTTTTAATGTCTCATGAACTCACTTGCTACTTGACAATCTCAGACTCGTGGAAACTGAACATCCTGCTGTATTAAACAATAAAGTTCCAAAATTGCGAAAATCGTTGGTGATACAAAGGGGTGATCCAGATAGACTGCAGTGGAAGGAAAATGCGAACCTCATTCAAGCAAAATAATATTAGTTTTGTTTTGAATTGCAAATTATAATTACAAGTCAACAGCGTGACCAAGAATAAAGTCAAACCTAATAAATCAGAGAAACTGCACGAATCGACTTAAATTTTGGATTGTTTTGCTTGTTTGCTTGCTTTGTCTGGCATAAAGGACAGCAAACTTTGCCTTTCAAACCATGATTTGCACGTAAAAGTCGCAGGAGGTTCAAGTTTCCACGCTTAATAGTACCTTCTATGTGATTGGTTGTCTTCTTTCATGTCAGCCGGCCTTTTCAAAGTCACAGTCATTTGAGTAACATTCGGAGGTTGTTTACCACAAATATGAAAGCTGTTATATCATCAATCACAAAGTGCATTTTAATTCAGAACTTATTTTATAGGTCTTTAAATTTAAGTAACCAGAATGTCACTCATCCGCTTGGAAAGTAGATTTTCTGTTCACTCGTCCTCAAGCAGTTTGCACTCGTCCCGGATGAGTGGACGAGTATTTTTCGAACACTGGACTAGGCTACAAATTGTTCTAAAAGACAGCATTATTTCGGATGATTTGCCCCACTAAAATGCTCAAAAATAGCAATTATTTCCAATAGCCCAGGGACCACCTTGCCAGAAGGCTTTGAAAAACAAATCATAACACAATTATAGATCAGCTATAAGTCTTACAATTCCGCTGTGCATGTGTTAATTACTGTAGATTACCTTATTCTTAAGAACGACCACTCATCAATAAAATTATTTTATATCGGTTTCTACTTCATGCTCATTCTTTATAGTTTCAATGAGTTTTTCTGTTCATCATCTGTTAATTCACTCTTTGAGTTCAGGTAACTGAGGCAACGAGTATCTTCGTCCAGTTTACTAGTCTCATCGGAAGTCGGGTCTACAGCAGTATCAGCAGTTGAAAGACACTTTCCCATGCTTCCTTGGACTTGTATAAGGTCTTGCATTAAAATCGTCGTTTTCTTTTTGTCCTGTACCACTTTCGCAAAGTTTTTTCTTTCGGTTCTGCGTTGTGAAGCAGCTTGATTTCTTCGTAGCATCTACGCCTTTGAAAATCGTCTTGCCATAATTTGTTTATATTGTCTCTGATCTTAGACTTCTTTTTATCACCCACTTTGTCGCCCTTAAGGCGCCTTTCACTTTCAACTTCTAACAGCTCTGCTTCAAAGTCCACACAGTATCCAGCACGCCATGTTTCTCCTACATGGTCCGGGAACTATAAATTGGGTGTTTCTCTAGCTTTGCAGCTGAATCGTTCCACACTTCCCTTTTCTGCCGCACAAAGACGTGTTTCGAATTCTGGATTTCTTCTTGTGTGTGTACTCGCGTTTTTCGGCTTTTCGCTTTTTCGTTTTTGCTTTTCGTACCAGATGTTGATGCTGCTGCTTCACAAAATTTTTATAGGCTGGGCATCGCCACTGGTACATCGATCTCCAGTTGGATCCTCCTTGCCTTCATTACTCATCTTCTTTGATACGATCGTCATGAGCCATTGGACATGTTTTTGCACCACCAACGATGCTAAGTGCTGGCAGGTCTACTTGCCATGAGCCAGTTTTTTCATTACATGTCGGCAAACTGCATGCTTGGTTGGATGTATCAACCATGGTAATTATTCGGGTAAAAAACTCCTTATATGAAGGAAATCAGTTCTCCACAGACCAGGGTTGTGACAGGATATGGCCTCCGTTAAAGTGTCAATCACCCCACAAATGTCACTGCAGGTTTGCAGCAGAATATTCTTGTAGAATCTGTTTGTAAAACAGTTTGTACCGGGCTTGTGGGCTACAAACGTACCCTTCCGTGGTTTGGTGGGCAATAGCAACTCATGATGACGATGATGAAAACTTTTTCTTTTCTGAGAAGACACGTTCACACCAAAAAAGGGTAATATATGAGCATGTGGAAGATGGCAGCAGCTCGGTGAATCTTTAGAGTTCCATCGAAGAAATTTACTTCAAGCTGACAAACACTGAAGCAGGGCGTATAAGTCGACATGGCGTGCAAGCCGACCCCTAAATTTGTGGCTAAAAATCCGACTTTTGTTATTACTTTGATATCAGTTGAGCCGAAAAAGAGATCTAGTCAACATAAACTTTGGTATTTGCCGTCAAATATTAACCTGCTGCAAGAAATTGGATATTTTTATATCATTAAGAACACTTGTTTACATTTCGTGAAAAGGTCAATCCTTAGACCTTGTGAATGAGACACATTGCGATCCACAATGTTTGGCAATTAACACCAATGTGTTAATTAGACCGCGACTCTTTCAGTGGACAAATTAATAGAAATATATTTCTCATGTGCTTTGCGGTTTCCTGTAGGACGAGTTTTTTTAACTGGATTTGTCATGTTTTGAATCAAGATTTAACACACAAAAAACAGACTCAGCTCAAACAACGGCAAACTTTCAGTTAAGAAAAATTCTGTTATGTGAAAAACGTGATTTAGATCAAGTATTTGGCCTATAAATTATATGACCTTTGCAGACGTTGAGGCCGAGTTTTTAACCAATATTTTGAACTCGACTTTTCGGTACTTCAACGGCCCATGTGTCATTTTCAAGATTGTACAAGTTCATCGTATTTGAGACAGATATACACAGATGAAAACCTTTTCAGTTCTTATTACGGTTCTAACGTCAATGCGTTGAATATAATAATATTTTTAAAGGAAAAAGAGAACGAGTTCTAAACGATAATTCAAACCAGAGTAAACAAAGCATGCGAGAAATTCATGCAAATGATTCACGAGTTGATTTTTTTCGACAAATTTTTTGGTACGTTTGGTAAAATACAACAACACATTTTCTACTCTAACACTAACCTTGCCATTTTAAGCAGCACGAAAAATCCCTGACCAATATCTTGAACCTTCTTTTACAGTCTTTCCAAGTCAATTTCTTCCGCAATTCGGCATTAGCTGGGACTCGCCACGGAAATTATCGAACGGTGGCATTGGGTACGGAGTTTACTGATGCGTCATTCACCAATCTTCTATGAGATCAGCCTTCAAAGCATCAAAATGGCATGTTTAACATTCTTGCATATTTAACGATTAAGCTCAAAATGGCACCTCGCTTCCTCGGTAAATGTGATGCTATTTTTCAGAGTATATTTTATAGCGCTAAGTACTTTACTTGATTGTAGAAAAGATTGAAACACATACTCGAGCTAAGCCAATTTATGTTTGCGCAAACTGATGTGATAATTCGTATCGTGCGCAAGGCCACATCGGTTGTCTTTTTGTGTCTCTGTTTTCCTTTGTTTTTGGCTGTCTACTGGGTCGGCTACTGATCGTCTGCTAAAGCCTGGTTTCCATATAATCGTTACTGTCGCAAGGATCGTCTCTGTCGCTTGAAAAGAGCTCCCCGTGGTGAAAAAAATACAGACGCGACAGAAGCGATTCTTGCGATCAACTGGTTTCCATTAAATCGTATGCATCGTATCTAATGGTCAAAAAGACTGGGACTAGTCAGCGTTTGCCGCCGAAAGCCGAAATCAAAATGGCGGCAGTCGATCGAAGAAGAAGACTTTTAGTGTGTTATTTGCTTCTGCGGAATGTGTTAAGAAGAAGAAGAGAGCGAGAACAGCGAAGAAAACATCGTTTTTGGGTTCGGCCCATATTCCAGAGGACAGAACGTCTTGGAATTTTTCATACCCTCGTTCAAGAGATGAAAGACGAAGATCGCGAGTGTTACTACAAGTAAGCTTGAGCTTTAAAAATTATTTTAAACTTAGTTAACTGGTAATTTTACTGTTTATCTAAGCGCTACATACTTCCCTAGCATCGTCAATTCGCTTTTTGCATACAAACATCGGGAAATTCGGGGGAATATCATGATTTATGTTGTGTTCAACTTCCTACAATAAAGTGGTTTCAATAAAGTAAAAACAACTGTTTTTTACTTAACTTTCTTTTTTTTCACATGCATAGCTGAGGTTGTTAAAACTTGATTGATATTAAGTATATTGTATTTAAATTAAAATATTTGTGCTAGGGAAATGTGTATAGTGTTTTCAGACTGCTGTCTAAAAATAAACTAAGTACATGGTGTAGGTTGACTTGCAATGAAAGCCTTTGGTGCTATATATTTTTATTGTCATTGTGTTCAAGGATTTGAAAAATTAACTCATAGTTAAGTACTGTATTATCATCCATCAATTTATAGATTCTTATAGTGTTAAAAAATAGAACTTCAATATATCCAATGATCTCGTCTCTTGTATCTTTTAGATATACACGAATGTCTCCGGAGAGATTCCAACATCTCCTTGAGCTTGTTGGACCACTGATAACAAAAAAGCCATGCCGCTCTAGAGAAGTCATCACACCTCAAGAGAGGCTGATGGTCACTCTGAGATACCTGGCAGAGGGAGAGGCACAGCAAAGTCAATCGTTTAATTTCCGTATGGGGAAAGCTACTGTCTCCAACATTGTTAGAGAAACCTGTGATGCAATTTGGACAGCCCTCCACCAGACATACCTCAAGACTCCCAGTTCTCCTGAAGAGTGGAAGAAAATAGCAGATGGTTTCGAGGAGGAGTGGAACTTCCCTCATTGTCTTGGGACAATAGATGGTAAACACATCATGATTGAATGTCCCAAGAATGCAGGGTCTACATATTACAACTATAAAAATTTCCATTCTATTGTGCTCCTTGCCATTTGTGATGCAAACTATTGTTTCACTTTTGTTGACATTGGTGATTATGGAAGCACAAATGATGCAAGTGTACTGTCAAATTCAGCCTTTGGACAGGCATTTGACAAGGGTCCAGAAACACTGAAGACACCGAGACCATGCAATTACAAAAATGTTCAGAAGCTCCCATTTGTGCTTATTGGAGATGAAATTTTCCCACAAAAGAGTTGGTTGATGAAACCATTTCCTGGTAAAGGACTACACGAGCACCAGAGAGTATATAATTACAGGCTATCAAGAGCTAGGAGAACAATTGAAAATGCTTTTGGTATCCTGCCTGCAAAATGGAGAATTTTTAGGAAGCCCATTAAAGCAAATGTTGATTTGGTGGATAAAATAACCAAGGCCTCAGTATGTCTTCATAACTACCTTCGTCTTACGGAGAATGCTACATACACACCAGCTGGATTTATTGACAGTGAAGACAGTACTGGCAACATTTTACCAGGAGACTGGAGAAACACTGGTAATGATGGAGGATTGAACGCAATTGGTCGTGTTGGTGGTAACAGATATACTGTTGAAGCAAGTGATGCACGAGATGCATTTAAAGCTTACTTTAACAGTGCTGATGGTGAAGCTGATTGTCCATGGCAGCTTCAATATGTAAGAAGCTGTGGCTCTTTACATAATTAAAAAACTTTGTTGAGAATCAAGTGTCATTTTTTAGAATAGCATATTTTGCATTGACCACTTGAAAAACAAATTAAAATCATTTTCTTGTTTTAAATGATTATCTCTTCACTGGTTCTGTATGGTCACTTGTGAGAGATATTATCAAAGATAATTTTTGTATCACCAAGTGTCTAAGGGATCTGGTAAATAAGTTTAGGGGGGGGGGGGTGGGCCGGAGCAGAATCAAAAATGACAAGGCAAAATAACATGACCCACCCCACCTACAAAGGCATAAAATTTACTGACCCACCCCTTTTCCCTGGCTTAAAACTACGTGACCCACCCCTCCCTAAAATGTTGCACGGATGTTACTTTAATTGCAATTATTTGCATGAAAGTAACTATCTATTAAATTATAAAAAAAAATGAATGATTTTTACATATTGTAGAATCTTTGCTTTTCTTTATTGATTTTTGAAAGAGATTTGGCTTTTATAATTTTAATCTTTTATAGTCTTTTGATATCAATTCTATCCATTTTATAATTTATACACGTTTATGTCTATGAAAATTAAAATTTACTAATCATAGCATAAGTATCAGGACTTGACATTAATGGCGACCTTGCATGGCCCCAAAATATAACAATTCAAGAAATGGATACTTCCATTTAATTTGTTTTTACATGAAAAATTTTGGGTTTGGGCAGTGCAATGCTAACTTGTATTTTTATAATGGCACAATGTGAAAGTGGCCAAAACCCTTAAGAGTCAATGTCAGTAAAAATCAAAATTCGTTCGTGTGTCGTCAAATTACGGATTTCTTCATATTTTGCCTAAA
>JAOEHT020524534.1:0-16570 GCA_025448195.2 Parazoanthus atlanticus | reverse complement strand
TTATATAGGTGAGTATTTCAAGTAAAGTTAAAAGTGCCATTGAGTCATGGTGTCATTGACAACAAAACTGGCTGCCGATATTTACCCAGCTCAACAGCAGAACGGTTGCGTGTGCAGTATTTCAGTTCCCTTTGCATAAATATTAACCAGTCGCTAAATGGTGTTTAGCAAATTATTTTTCTGCCATAGCAGCTATTATATAATTCAAAACGTGAATACATTTGATTGCTAATTAGTTTTATGGAAAAAAAAGAATTATTTGTCTCACGAAGAAACTCACGTTGTTTCATATCCTCGGTGCCAGAGCAAAGACTTAGCCCCGGTCAAATGCGCCTGAGTGTTGTACGTACGAGAGATGAGTGACCAGATTTGTTCAACTCTCCTGCACGCTATCAAACGAGGATGGGAGTACATGAGAGTTGACAAGAGTCGCTCAACAAACGTCTGAAACTCTCATAAATCCTCATCGAAACTTTGAACATGCCAAAAGTTGATGCGGGCGCTCGAGATTTCATGAGAGTGCATGAGAGTTGGCAGTCAAATGAGAGCCGAGAATTTGAACTCTCATCGACATTCGCGCACATTTGACCCCGACTTTACCTCTGGATAATGGACGGAACGGTCATGAATCTCATTTCCATGCAGATTTGATCGACATTTTTGCTATGTGGGAGGTCAATTTTGACGTTTTCAACATTTTCTACCCAATAAAATAATGGCGGTAGTTCTGTTTGTTCAAGAAACACTCACAACAGGGTCGGGAATTTTGAACTCAAGCAAAATAGTTCTAATAAATCAAAATTAATTCCGGCCTTGTTGGCAGTTGCTAACCAGTTCTTACTACAGTCTGCCCCACTATTTTGAAAATCAATGTTTAAAATTTTATGATTATCAAACGCAATTTCATTTATACTTACACAAAAAATCCGACAGTCCAAAGAAGTTAGATCGAGAGAAGGAACGGAGAACTATACCAATTAAAATAGCATAAATCAGTATACGGCAATTGTTATTGGATTCTATTGAACGTCTATTGGCAATAAGTTAGTGATACATGATCAGTCCAATAATATGCTAGGGTTAGCTTGCTTTTTCACTGAGCTACCATTCAATTGAAAACTCTTTATGGGCTGCATTTTAATGATATCTAGTTCGTATTTCGGAACGATCCAGACGATGAAGATATATTTTAAAAACGAGCAGCACTGAAATTCGGACTCTTAATGCATGAGAGTTCTCAGACGGCATATATTATTTTAAACCAGACGAGGAAACCAGTTATTAATCTATAATGGCAAGAAGATTCCAATATTATGCCTTATGAGTTATGGTTCATAGTTAGATGTCTCGATTTTTAGTGACGTTTACTAAAATATTTTGTAAGGAGTTGCTCACTTCCAGTGTCTGATCAAGATTTTGTCTATTTTTTCTCCATCTGAACTGATTTAGCAGGTGAAAAGGCAAGGCTCTCTATATAATAAAAATTGCTTTTAATTTGATGTTATAATTGTATATTACTACATATTTTACCAGTATTGTTTATTGCGATTGCACATTCGCCAATCCAATAAATTTATTATTTGATTATAACGTGCAAAAGCGGTATTCAAATTGAAATTGGACAAAGTGTTTTTGTGAGCTATTCGATACAAAAATATGTTATTTGTCGGCTGAGTTGCCTTTCATGTTAAATGAAACGATTGTAATGTATATGTCAAAATACTCTAAGTGGTTTGCTTGTTTTGAGTCTTTCGCCTTATGAATACAATACACGTAATTCATTGAAAAAAAACAATGGTGCTATGATTTTCTTTTGCTTGTTTTCGAAGGAATAATGGCAAAGGATATATTTCTTTCAATGTCCTTTACGCGATTTAACTGATATGAATTGGAAATCTTCTTATCAGTTCTATAGAACGATTTCATCGATCTTGCCGAGTTTAAGTTCATAATTGAGAGAAAGGTTTGACTTTTGGCTTTGACTTTTAAGTATGAACGACACAGAAGTACATATTTTTCCCGCCAGCTTTTTTTATGTCATAATCCGTTGTTTTTCTACCCTCTTTTTCCAACGGATTCTAGACGGATGTAACTCAAACACGTATACACACTTTCTTTTCTATAAGAACCACATAATTTTCGCCGAGCCTCGTACATATTCCCCCTGAAGTTGTTACTAAAACAAGAACAACAGTTCTAGTTAAAAAATTGGGATTTTATGGATATGATCCGAAGCTTGTGACCGAGTTTGTTTTTAACTTGTTCTTCACATATGGGTAAATTTGATTATAAGACACAAGGTTCATATTCAACTGACGCGGTGACGGGCAAAAATCTTTGGAAGTCCCTCTGGAAAAAAGCTATGGTTAGCTGATTTTTCGCATTCTTATTGCCTTCATTGATCAATTCGTTGCAAATTAAAGGTTATTGATAAGACAAGAAAGACACCCAGGTTTCAAGAGGAAAAACTCCTTTGTTGGTCTGTAAAACCGTTCTCGAAAAATACATACACCTCTGTTGTTTCCTGTTATGAACAACAACAAAATATTTGGGTTTTTTTGGATTGGTATAACCAGCTTTTGTATAAAGGTATCGGTGTGATGTGAGTTACGAGGTACTGTCATTGTATGATTATCAAGTATATGTCGTACTACAAGTAAGTACACGATATGTTTCCCATTTTGAGTTTTGAGCTCATCAGGTAACAGAAAGGCGGATATCTCAGATGTCTGACAGACGGCTCAAACGAACGATCCCTTACTCACAGAAACGGTTCAATAAGAACATCAAAATTTCTCAAAACGAAATCGTAAGACATAACTTTAACTTTAAGACATCGTTGAAGTTCAGTTTGCTTGTTCAATTTATGTCACAGATTATCGGCTTGCAAGCTGCATATTTATATCACAATAAGTTGTTTTGTTTTTAAAACATTTTTCTACATGTTTGCCTAAATATTTTGCCTTAATTTTTCACTAAATACTTTTCTCAAAAACAACGAAACACATACCTTGAAACCAAACTAGAACATATCAATAACGGATGAAAGTTGGACGCATGCACCCTTTCTTATCCGTATGTTGTTGTATGTTGAGGCAAACTCACTGCCGAAAAACACCAGAGCTATCGTCCTATCGTCGTGACGACAGCTGTGCCCGCAGGGTGCGCATGTAATTTATATAATGTATATTTTTTTCTGTGCAACTTCGGTCTTCATTTCGAAGGTTCTTTTGCGTCAAAACTGCACACATATGACGTTAAACCCAAAAAGCCAATAAAATGGCTTGATCAGATGATGAGGCTAGTTTGTTTATATCACGTTGTACAGTTTCGCCGACCATAAAGCTCCCCCACCAGTGATTTTGACGACTGTATTTCAGAAGGAAATTCAAAAGCAATCTGTAGTAGATCTATGGTAGAGTTGGAAGAAAAAATGTCAATAAACCAAAAAACTCAATCTAATTTTAGTACCGTTCTACAAACCTTCGTAAATCAGTTATTACTTTCGAAATATTACAGGAGTCACAGTCTTTCTTACTTGACCCGCCTAAAGTACTTTAGATTGCTCATATGACATATGTCAATAGTAACCGTTCCGTATTATAGATATCTTCAGAAGTGATCATGATTATTGACCTACTACAAAAAAATCTTCAAATGCTACTTATTAGTAAACTATATTTGCGTTCTCAAAAGGTTATTAACGTTTCAGCAGAGCTGGCGTTGTGTTAATAAAGAAGTACGTTAGGAGAGTTAGAAGTACTGTTGAAAGAACGAAAACCATTGACGTAGTGTTTGACTACAAATTGTGAATAATTGAATGTTGATTATTTCCTAGAGTGAACAGATAAAACTGATCGCAATTGAGTAAATTTTCACCAATAAAACGGAGCTAAATGAATGCAGGAGCGGATAAATAGAAAAAATAGAAAGGTCAAAATTTTAAAAATCCGTTGTACTGGTAGTGTCAAAACAGTACAGCTACAGACACAGTGTTTACATTCAGTACAGATATCGTGTATTCGAGAGAGAATAGATAGAACCTTTTCACGATTTTTCAACGTTCTCAACGTTTTCAAAACATCAACAAATTAGGCATCGTATCAAACAGAAGCACACATGATGAATAGAACAAAGTCAGTTAGTATTGGCTTGCGTGCAGTCGCAGATCGTTTCACAAGATTAGCAAGAGTACTTTCAGATCACTAGCGTAAAACAACTCTACGTCAGCGCTAGTCGAAGTAACAGCAGTTCAAATACAAAGTATTCAAGAAAGTACCTGGATTTTGTCATTCTTATACAATTTATAGCATATTGGAGTATTAATGACATTGTATTAGGATACACGCAATTAATAGATTGGAGTTCCGCGAGCGCCGGTCGAAATTGGACAATTTTGACTCCTAGCTGAGAAGGCTTCGAGTCCACTCAGAATATCTGTAATTATAACCGTTAGAGCTCTACTTGTAGAACGTAGAATTAACGGAGCCAGCTCATATTGTTATATCTAAAAATATAGGTTCCCCAGACCTTTCACCTGACAAAGTTTGAAAGATTTTGATTTTCAAACATTTTCCAACTTATTCTATATTTACCCGATATCTCGTAAAAACTCAGCAAATTTGGTCCTCAGTGTTTTCATAAAGGTTGTTTTATAAAAATGTATATATAAATCGATATTCCTTTGTTACATTCATGCCTTGGTAGATTCGTAGAATGTGTTTTTGTAAACACCTCTGCTAGAAGTAGTTTATCAAATTAAATAAGAGCATGGTGTCAACTTTTATAATAATCCGGCGAAACGGCTATTTTAAAGATCAAATGTTGAATTAGACAGCTTCAACTAACAACAGACTGGCTCTGGCCATAGCCTAACGGCTTGTAACCTATCGAATACCGTTCTGAATTCTGTACAAAACTGCCTGTGTGATGGCTAAAACATGTAAAGGAGCTTAGTTATAATTTTAAAACAGCAACAAAAAAATTCTGCATCAGGGGAGGTCCCTGAACTGCAGTAGGCAAATGTTTCCTTCAGGAAACTTAGTTCCAAATAGTAATTAGATACTTTTTGTGATAAATGAACAGATTTGTGTGATGAATGAGAAGTGACTTTGATTCCGGAGATCGGTAATGTGCGCGGGAAAGGCTTTGAACACAAATTTGCTAATATATTATTGGACTCGTTGCGTAAGAGATGGCTTGATAGGGGAAAGAGAAATGGTTACTTTCTTGTTGTTACCGCCATAAACAATGTTTATTCAGCCTTCAGGGAAGGGAAAAGGAGTAATCATGTTATCTTTTCAGAAAAATGGGAACCGATTTGGTATAGCAATAGGTTTGGTAAATGATAAACAATTTTGGCCAGGGTTCTAAATGAACTCGAAAGCTCTTGCTACCATATCGTTTTAAAGGAAACACTCAGCTCTATGTAGCCTGCAGTCGATTTGAACGCAATTAAAATATAGATGTGTTCGTAAAACGATTGTTCTTAACACAGAGGGTAAAAATGCTTATCGGATCCTAAATGATACGTAGAAAAATGATTGGACATTTTTTTCCAATCCCACATTCATTTTAGAAAGATTCTCGCGTTAAATCACTGATTATCTGTCATTATAGTTCGGACTTCCTCGACAAAACTGGGGTAAGTTTTGAGTGGCAAGAGTCAATAGGAAAAAAACTAGTTTTACTGCATCATCGAGTAAAACATGATTTATACGTTATTTAGCTAGGTTTCGGGAAAAAATAACACTTGCTGTATTTGCACAGCCAATCGGAGCTGAATATCTAACTAAAACAAAATATCGTCCCGATTCACAAAAATCTGTTTTTGAAGAACAGTGCAATATATTATTGGGACCGGCTGATTTTCAGCACGATTAAGTTCATACTTTTTCATATTGAAACCGGTGAAGCAAATCGCAATGTGTAACTTCCCCTTAAACCAAACACTGAGCTTGATCAACAAAATTGCTATGATATGTTTATCGCCGTCACCATCTCGTTGTGAAGATCTTGATCACTCAGACCAAACTAAAAAGATGAAGTTTCTTGCGGCTAATATAACTCGAGCAAAATCTGCGACGAGGGTGTCTTTTATCTCATTACGGGTAGATTTACTTCTGATAGCATGAAACCCAATTCGTGCGAACACCGCTTTTTCTTGAGGACATTTTAGGAATCAAGTTTTAAACCATGATGATATTTAACAATTATTCCATGAACGCACGTTTGATATAAAGTGATATACAACCAACGAGGCGTGAGGTTAGTTATAGTTATCTCACATCAAGCGTGAGTGGAAAAATTATTTATTTATTACAAACCAATGGTTCACCGGAGCTTAAAAAAAAACAATTTATTTTTCTGAAAAAATTGTAGATTACCCGGAACGTTTAGAAACTGACTTAAATTACTTCCATTTTCTGAAACAATGTCTCATGTCTTTGTACGATGCGCGCGCAGGGCATCGACCCCTAAGTGAAGCCGTTCAGATTCAATCAATCATTGAAAGTTATGAAGGCATTGTCAAAACAGTTATGTAAATGTACGGAATCGTCAACATCGAGGATTGCAAGTTCTGGTATAACTAAAACCAACTTGTTACGATTGTCGTTAACACGAAAACATAGCTGGCAATACAAGAAGGGGAAGAATCGCGAACAAAAGTCGTTTACCAACATAATTTGTTGCCATGTACCGAATGTGCACCGAAAAGACTGTCTTCGCTTAGCGGAAACCCACCCCTTCACTTTTGGAGAAATGAACTCCCATGGCGATGAAAAAAATGTTGCTGCAACAAGACCACAGGAGTAGTTTACACTAGATTTGGTTTCTGATGAGAACAAGACTTAAAACTGTACGTTTTTTCACTCATCTTTCGGGTTTTGGGTGCATCTAATGAAACTTATAAAGTAAAACTAAAGGAGAACGATCACAGATTTCAATAAAATACAAAATTGAGCAATATGATTTTACCTATTTGAATTATGCGTGGCTACAATCCTTTCGAATCTTATATGGACACCATCAATTTTAGGGAAAAATCGAAAAAAAATCGCAATTTTGATCTTAGGTAGCCAAATTTGGATTTAAGAAAGATTGTTAGATTGATTAGATAGCTTTTAAATGTAAACATATAAAAAAAAGCATGTCTATAAAAACTGTATTCCTTACCAAGAGCTTGAATGTTAGCTTTCTGCTGTTTTCAGAAAGACAGATATTCAAATACTTAAAATTGTTTACATTTTACATGCATAGTTATAAAGTCAACGTTTTTAATTTTTCAGAAGGCATTTTTAACACCTGGTATTTAAAATAATCCCTGCTGTTTTACTAGGTTTGCTGAACCAGCATGAAAAACGTGTCAATGGAGAATTTCGCGACGAAAAAATTGTTCTTGATTTTGTTCAAGGACTTTAAATACTAAAGTCTATCATCGAAATTGACTGCCACTGTCTTTACATCTAAAATAACAATGGACCATGCAAATATCATTTTCTTTTTCGTGTGTTACTGCCCGAATGAATAATATATACTTGCACGATTACCCGAATAGTGTCCAAGTGAATTGTGTCAAAGAAATATTCGTTTACCCGGGTGTAAAATCTTATGTCATATATATTGACTTTCAGATCAAATCTCTGCACAATTTGACTGATACTGAAACAGTACTATAGTTGTATAACACCAAGAGACAAGACATAATTTTATCGACTTGTGAAGGAAATCAGTTAAACAGCTGTCTACTGTTCCCATCCGACGGACAGTGCATGACAATATATAGCAAGTAAAAACTAGTATAACAGACAGGTTACAAAGGCTGGAAGAAGTAATTCTTAAAACATTTTTGTCAGCTAGAATGATTATTTTAATTTTGTATGCTATATAAAAGCCACATAAGTTTGTCCGGGTAAATCTGTTTCTTTCTCAGCCGCACAGATCTTAAGATTTGGATTGCGGATCATAATAACCTCAATTACGATTCTCCACAATAGTTCGGCAGTCTTCATGCAAGTTTTATGTCTGGAACTGAAGGTTTCTTTTCTATGAATCGTAATGAAATTTGTGCTCAAATTATTGAATAGTATCTTTTGATGGACTTACCCGCGTCGTGGTGTTGGAAGAACGTATATGTTTTTTATCAAAATCCGTGATCACGAAGTAACGAAGACGCTTTGTCCCAGTAGGAGACGAGACTTCTTGAGCCAAGGAATAAATGATCTAGAACAATTCTTAAATTTACCAGTGTCATGTATAGCCATTGCATGGGGTGAATTCGCGAGATAAACTATTGCATGGCATAAAAACATCAAAAGACAAAGGTTTCAACGAACTTTTTAACGAGTTTGTATTTTACCTTGAAGTAATACATATTCATATTTCCTGTTTCGTTTTCAATTTTCTTTTGGTGAGAATAAAAATATCCTGTTTAGATATATAACAGATTACTTGGAGGTCATCAATTGCAATAACAAACCTCTATTTTTTAAATTAGCGCATTTAGTCATTTCATCATCCTCGGAGACCCAGGGGCAGTCAGTCTTGGACGCCGAGCGAAGCTAGGCCAAGAGCGGCGAGGCCGAAAGCCGATCCGCGAAGAGAAAAGGAACAACTTCTCCAACTCCCCTTTAATTTTCTTTCGCCGCAGATTTTTTCGCTTGCCCCTGGGGCTCTGAGGATGCCATTCCACAGGCTTTTGACACATTTTGTTTTTTAAAGTAAACTTTTTAACTTAACTGGACATTAACAAGTGAGGTTTGTGTGGCGAAAAATATTCCTGTACGTTAAACATTTAGATTTTTTGTCACTTTGGAAACCGAAGTGGAAGATTTACATCCGGCAGATACTCGATCTGTATCTTTCAATGTTAAAAACCGCATAATTATGCTAAATGAACGCATGTAATCTCGTTTATCTTAGTGTGCATACGAGTAAAATTTGCTTTACCTTGTCGGGCAATCGTTTGTTGCGTTGCAATATTTCAGCATGAGTCTGCCTATCAAAAGGCAGCTGACTTTGTTTTGTAAATGAAATTGACACCTTCGGAAAAATTTCCGCTGTGAGATGAAACGATTATATACTTGTCTTTCGGGTGAAAAGGATTTCGTATAGTTCTTTTTCTTGCATGTAGTGTAAGCAAAAGCTTAAACAATATTGCCAGGGGTCACTGAGGAATGCTCTCGAATATATAACGTACATATTACGTCCTCGTGCTCTCCGCTTTGAACTTGACATAATGATTAGTCCCATGGTTTGATTTCTTTCCCTGATGATGGGAATTTTTCACTAGATTTGACCAAAATTACGTTTTTTTCGGTCAAAGCCCCGCCCATTGCCTCCCTCCCCCCGTACTATATTTCTTCATTATCTGTATATGTTTGCATGGTCTCGTCTGCGCGCTCTAGTCTCCTTCGCACGCAACTTACATTGAACTCAATTAGTATTTTCGAGTGACTCTTGAAAAAAGCTTTCAGTACAGAAGCCAACAATTTAAGATATTTTGAATCATTTTTAATATTTTACAAAAACTTTTATAGGTAATCTGTCACGCAGTTTAATATCAGTTTTCACGCATCACACCATTTCGATAAAGGTAAATTCACTTCTATTTGCATCATTGCTATCACTGGCTCTCACTATCAATTGCTATCTTCATTGATCAAAATATCCGAGTTGCTTGAAGACGAGGCAAGATCACAAACTAAAACCATGAGGAAGAGTCCAAGGAAGAGTTGATTCAGTTTCTTGCAAGAACCTCTGTACGGTTAGCTTCCTGTGTTCTAGCTGCGAGCAGTTATGAAACGATCAGTATGAAATCTTCACTTCCTTAGGTAAGTCAAAGTGTTCTCAAAACTTTTATCTCAAATCAAATTTCCCATAGCACAGCGGAATCGTTTTTTTTTCAAAAAAGAAATGATGTTGTGGTTTGACTCGTGACTTGTGGTTGACTTGGGTTCGAACATGGCTTGTGAATCAAGACAACTCGGCTTTATATACAACAAAGCGGTTACAAAATAACAAATGGAGATCCGACAAACAACATTGCCGAACATCACAAAAAGACTGGACATGACACTGACTGGAACTTTGCGCGATGTTTAACACACTCTTCAAACCACGAAGAAAGACTTAGGCTTGAAAGCTGGTTTACGAAACTAGAAACAAATCCACTGAACCGTTGTAGCATATACGAGAGACTCATACAAGACGATAAAAAGGGCGGACAAAACAAAACCGCCGCTATCATGTCAACTACCGCCACCGACTGACCGCGGACATTGATTAAACAAAACTACCGCCATAACCTAACGCTATAAATACGAACTGAATGACCAACCTAACATTGACTCTGAAGATGACTTCCACACAGGTTGTCGAAACGTTGGTCACAACCAACAAGAGTCCTTCACAGGACTACACCAATCCTGACGAGACAAACCAACTACAAGCAATAGCTAACTGTACGGTAAAACTACACCGCTGTGGTTTAGTGTATAGTGACGTGCTGCTAGACTGGAAATTAACATATGTGAAGTTGCTAACTTTAAAAAAATTGCAGTGACACCAATTCAGCCATTATTTTAAAAAGTTAAATATTGACAACCTGATTCTATAACAATAACAAACGAAAAGTTAATTAACTCCTTAAATACGAGTTCCACAGATAGTACAGATGCTGCATTAGTTTTCCTTATCTTTTAAATTTCTTGTTTGCGTGTTCAGTATTGTTTCTCTTTCAGTTTACGGTACCTGGAAAACCACACACTCACAATAAACAGCAAATTTTCGTGTAATCACCGACACTGTTTGTAAATATCGCAGTTGTGTTGAATATACGGCTTCATTGAGTTATCAATATCGCTCCATATAATAAAATGTCTACTGATAGCTTCTATATGGAAAGGTTTTAGTTAAACTGCTAAAACAGCTCCTTTTATTCTCAGTATTTATTAAATGTTTTTATTTAATTTGCTTAAATGTAGTATGGCTCACAAAAAAGGAATGATGATATTGCAACCTTTTGATAGTCAAAATATTATTGACCTCATTAACTGGTACGGACGTTGTTGTTGAATAATAAGGCACAAAAACATTTCTAAAATGCCGGATGAATCGTAAAATAGCTTCCTGAAGCTATAAGTGGCAAGCCGGGTATCACTTGAGTAACATAGTACAAGTAATATTGTTTAAAATTTTCAAAGTACTTAATTCATTTACCAGAAGAGCTTTAGTCTCCACAATACAGTGGAACCCCGATTTTACGATATTCCCAATTTAACGACCAACTTTTTGTGTCCCGGCAAAAGTTACAGTAAATTGTATGAAGCAGAATCCCGATTTAACAATATTCGGTTCAACAATATTCCCGGTTTAACGATGGGAATCTAGCGACTCAAGCATAAAGTTTTTCCCGTTACAACGATATAATTAATATCAGCAGAAGAATCAGACCTATGGGGGAGGATTGTCCAGCAATACCCCTCATTGGTGGATGTACCATTCAACTAGTTTGCGAGTCTAGATGAAGACGTTGTTACAAAGGGAAGGGAAGCTATGAAGATAAGGAATCAGACACGGACGATGATGATGAAATATGCGTAATAAACCCGCTGTCTCTTACCCCTGTTGAAGCCACTGAAGCAGTCAAGGCGCAGGGGCAAGGGAGCGAGAGTTTCTACGTTCCCTTTCTATGATGGAGGATGCCTTTTTAAGATTAGAAGTCAAAGAAAAGCGGCAAGCCAAACTTTACGAGTACTTTCGGAAAGACCAATGAACCGTAAACACTACGGTATATAAACATTGAACAGTACGACGGATGGCTAAGTTTTGGTTTTGTTCTCATCTACACACTCCACAAACTTTGGAGGGACACTAGTTGTGTTTCAGTTGTCGCATTTGTGATTCATTTGCCCATTAATTATCAACCATATCCCGGTACGATATTTTTAGTTGCTTTGTTGCCAAATCGTTAAATCGGGAGTTCGTTTACAACGATATCCCGATTTAACGATATGATTTTGCTGATTTAAAATCGGGATTCCACTGTATTGAGAAAACTCAAAACAGAAATTTACTAAAAAACTGCAATCTTGCTAAGATTTTGCGGAATGTGCGATGCAGGGCTTAAAAATAAACAACTGCAGGGAAAAGTTAGAACTCTAAGTATTTCTACTATGGAACAACTAAGTAGAGTAATCTAAGTTAAGACACTGTAATCAGGTGTATTGCGGTTAAAGAAACTTTAAGCGACTACGTTAAAAGGACTACGCGCGAAACCCGCAAGTCACTTTTAGTTTGATATCATATAGATATTCAGATCTACCGTACCTGTCTATTTTCATCGAGCAATGCTGCCTCGCCGTGCAAATACAGATGCAAAGAGTCTCTTTTAAACAATCACTTTTAGGAAGTCATCCGGCTCGAATTAGGCAGCTTAACACAAAGAATGAAACAGTCACAATTCCCTCTTCATGCAAAACAATTTCGCATTGAATTCGTAAGAACGAGCCGACAATTCAAAATATGATCGAGGCAGGTGTAATTAAACTATGAATTTTTAAAAACGTCTTGTTTTTAAATAACTCTTAAAACATTATGCGATTAGGACACTAACTCTTTAGCTCATACGTATTACTTTATTTTCAGTGTGACAGCGCCCAGTTGAAACTCATGCGTAATTTTCAAAAGCCGTGATATATTACAAAACTTATATCATTTTGAAGCCTTTCATACTAGAGTTTATCTGCACAAGAAATGTGTCAAACTTATTCTTTAAAAACTAATGCTTTTGAAGTTCCGCTTTGCTATCTTTGCGATACCGCAAACTAGAGATTTTGGCAGACAGTTAAAACAAAAAAAGTAGACTGCTCCTAATAAAAGTAATTTGTTAACTTCATATATACCGCAAAGTTTGGACAATTACTAAGATGACACCCACAGGTTTTCATTTTTCTGTGTCACTAAAAAATTTGCAAAAGGCTTAATCATATACGCCATAGCAGGTGTTCTTCAATTTATCATATTAACCCTTGTAGATCAGTATTCCCACCGCAGAATTTGTGTTACCATATAGCAACTCTGCTAGGCCTTAAATACACCATACCTTCAACCATTTAATTGCATTTTACATTCAAACGCATTTTAACTGAGCAAAGTGAGGTAAAACGTCTTCCAGGTTGCCGGTATCTACTACAATTGGTTTTTTTTCAAGATCACTGAAATAATTAAAGTTGTTGTTGTTGTCTTCACCAAAACCTGTTCCAATAAGTAGTTGAATGTTTCTCAACAGCATTCCTTGTTCTGAAGACAAAAATTTAACACAATTTAATAGCAAAAAAGAGGTCACCGCACGAGTAAATGAAATCTAGTAAAACACTGGGGGTTGTTTTGATGCCCTAAATGTAAATTATAACCCTACATTATGTTATAATCCTACATTATGTATATGGAGAAACCGAACTGTGAGTACAAGTACGAGGGTTGATAAACGAAAGCGTTGTTGTAACACCAGCTGACAACAACTAGCAGTAACTTGTCGTGATAAACAAAAAAGAATTTTAATTGACGCTTTCACTGTCATTGTCGACCGCAGTCGACATTTAGGGGTCTCAGTAGAAAAAGTGTGCTTTTGACGTCATCAGTTTTGACGTCATGAAAGTGCAATGTTACACGAATAGACCTTAACAACGATACATCACCGACGGAGGTCCAAATGACACATGATTGGCAAGAGTTAAGGTCGAAAATCCTTAAAATTTTGCCTGAAAATAGCTGGAAAGTTTGGCTGAGAAAGCAACTTTTCCTTTTGGCTCAAATGCAGCCTTCTAGAGAGAGCCAGATCACGATCGTTTACAACAAGAGAAACAGCAGATAGAGAAACAACCATCAGAGAAGGAGTGGGGAGAGCACTGAGGCAAAATCAAGCAGACCAGGGGGGGGGGGGGTGGGGGGTTATTGGAACAAAGTTTGAAAAATGTCCTTAAAGTTAAGCATTTCCCGAGTTTGTCTCTATACAGCCCTGAGTTGAACTTTTTGATTCTTTACTGTATATATGTATGTGTCATTTTCACAGATTCATTGCGACAGCTTGAGGTTCCAAGAACCAACTTGACAATCAAAAATCGCTGTGTTTTGCAAAAACTTGGTGGTGAAAGGGTTGAAAACAGTTGGGAGGAAGGTGAACACTACCTATTGCTGCGATGCTAGCGGAGCAAGTGACAAAAAAAGTTGACTGAGAGGAAACGTTTGACAAAACTACGCAGTAGCCCATGAGCTCCTCAGCTCGTTTGCGGCCAAATGTATCGTTAGATCTTCACCTTTAGAGTTAGTAAGAAAAAACTTCTTTCTACTTTTGTATTTTATGCCTCACGAGCCTAGCTGGCTGAGTTAGTTTAAATAATAATTGGCCAGTCAGGTTGCATAATTTGCTCAACTGATTTCAATATCTAAGTTTTTATAGGTGGCGACTACAATTCTAAATGACCAATGTAATGATGATGGAAGACAATAGAAAATTAATAAAAGTGAGCTTCTTTCCCTAAAGAGAATTTCCGATAGAATTCATTATGTACTTAATTTTTATTTTTAAAATAAATATGTCGGATGTTTCACTAATTTTAACTTCTATTATTCCTTATTACGTTAAAATTGTTAAAACTGATCTATGCTGAAGATTTTGAATTTTGAATTCATTGTCCCCCGATGAAGATCCAGAACTACGAAATGGAAAATTTGGGAATTTAAAAAAAAATTGGCTTTTACAAACATTTTATTATGTAGTTTTAGCACAGATCAGGTTTAGTACTTTTAACATATTGATCATGACAACTGATTGCCCCAGCAGCAATATTGTTACGAATACCCCAGAAGTCATATGCAGTTCTTCTAATACTTACAATAGTCGTTTGTGATTTCTGGTCGATTTCATAATTTTTATTCAATATGTATCTGTAGTTTCTTTTCTTGATCATGATTGCTATAGTTTAGAGAATATCTGTACCTCTGTGACGCACTTAGAAACAACTTAACGAATTTTATTCCAATAAAACACCGTGTTTCGCTAATGAGCAGAAGGTGTAGTGGCCTTTTCAGTCTAATCGTAGGACTAATGTACGCGCGTTGCAAAGCGACAACCAATGCCAGAGATACGAATCGAACTTGCAAAAGAGCAGTTTATCCAGCGCCTGACAAGGACATGTTACCAAACCTATACAGTAGCCGGAAACCGCTGAGATTAATTCGAAGGTATAAAAATGTGAACCAACAATGGATGTTACTAAAACCGGGAATGGGGAACGGTCAATATGAGTCGGGGAACGGTCAATATGAGTCGGGGAACGGTCAATATGAGTCGGGGAACGGTCAAATTGAGTTTGGAGGTTAGAGAATCTACAAATTCTTCGAAGGCTGGGGATTTGAACAATTAAGAACGTCAAGCATCGCTGCAGATATTGTAAATATTGACCGTTCCCCGATCCCCGTTCCAGGTTTTAGTAACGTCCACCAAAAATCGCACTAAAAGTCAAATATAAACGCTAAATTGTCCTAATTGTCACACTATCACAACTTACCTGCATGTGCAAACAATTCATAGCTGAAGTTATACGAAAGAGCTGAATTACTGTTAGCTAAACAGATTCGGTTATACAATGTGCGGAACCGGTTCAATGTACCGTTCCAAGTCAGTTAGGTTCTACTTATTAAATAAAACAGTTTCCTGCTAAAACACTGGAGAAAAGTGATCAGTTTGAAAGAGACAAGAACAGTCTCTTGGTTATATATCATCGTGCTGCACAGCAATGAATTTTACAGAAACATTAGCAGAAAAGAACATTCAAAACTATTAAACACTTTAAAACAGCCAAAATTATTAATTATGAATATGACATGACTTACATATCGGCCTCGGTCCTATGCTTGCCTCTTGAAATTAAGTATCGGTTTGAGCTTGAAATGAACTCGTGTTGAAACTAGCTTGACGTAGTTTTCTTTGTTATCTTTATATTTCTGGCTAACTATTTCTATTAACACGCGTTAAATGAATCTTTCTAACCAATAATTAGGTAAAGCTGCAGGCATTATGCGTCTTGAGACACACTTATCACTTTTCTAGACACTGAATCCTTTAACGTAATAAGTAATAGATTATAACTGATTGTCGTAATTACTTCTACTCAAACTCTAACTACTACTGTAAGCAATGTATTGCCTGTCTGTCAGGGCCAATAATTTACATATTTGTAACAGTTGCTTTCTTTTGTTTTAACAATCGGACAATGAAAGCAATAAATCCACACATTGTACAAGCACAGATCATCAAACTGAGAAAATTGAAATAACAATGGAAACACAGAGCACTATATTTATACAAGTTGTCATTACTTCCATGCACAAATATAGCCAATAAAAACTGTCGTCAGTATTCAACACAAAATCCAAGGGGGGTTGGGGGCTTGGAACTCCCTCACAAGAACTATATGGGTGCGTGCCGCCTAACGGGGTCGCGATTGTGGGAATTTGCATCTGGCAAAAGGTGCCGTAAAATTAAGCCCGACGGTTACAAGTCCTC
>JAOEHT020523627.1:0-16593 GCA_025448195.2 Parazoanthus atlanticus | reverse complement strand
ACTACTATTACTACTATTACTATTACTATTATTATTATTGTTATTATTATTACTACTACTACTACTACTACTACTATTATTATTATTATTATTATTATTATTATTATTATTATTATTATTATCTTGATAAAAATTCTAACCGCAAATTGAAAAGCTTCATTTCTCAGTGTTTTTGACAAACGTGCATCATTAAAAAGAAGCAAATTGCGTAACAAAGGGTCTCCATCGCTAACTAGTAGTGGTAGTGGTGGTGGTAGCAGTCAGTCTGTCAGTAAAAATAAGTTAGAGTGCTTCTGTTGCTAAAGCATGAGTCAGTCCTGTGGGAATTAAGAAAATGATATTTCCAGCTTACACACGAACACATAATCAGAGGATACGTCAACTCACTTTCAACACAGCCATAAAATTCTAGTCTCATTGAGATGTGCCTATACCAAGACCACGGATGAACACGGATAAACTGCGCCTTAATCCTGGGGAACAACTTGTGACGAGCAATTGTGTTCTGGTCACGGTTGGCTGTGAAGTACTGTGAACAAAAAACAATACTCGAACGTCAGTTATTAATCAATTCTCAGAAACATGAAACATAATTTGTTAGTATATTATAGGATAAAGTAAGAAACCAGTGTTCGTCGTTATTACCAACCCTTTAGATACTCAAATGTGAAGACACACTGTCACCCAGGTGGTAAAAACATGAACGTGTAGGTTGGTCTCTCCATAAACGCAGTTAAAATATAGTTTGACATTAGCAGCTGCACTGCACAAAGTTAACAAGGATCCTCGTTACGAGGACGTGGGTTAAACGCGGGGAAAAAAAAGAAAACTAGCAAAGAACGTGACGAATATCACGCGGAATGAAGGAACTGCTTGTTTGACTCCACCTAGCTAGATATTCCATAAATAGCAGTGATCTAGCTACAGTGGCGGACAAAAGTCGTTGGACCAAAAGGAGAAAATGAACCCAAAACACAAAAATATCACAACATGAACATGTCCAATAAACACTAATGCACGTTGAAGGTGTTCATAATCATTTCTTTACATCCCCCGCCCTCCCCTATCAATGTTGCACACTTTACTAGCTAAATGTTGAGCGGTTTACAGTGACATTTCTACAAATAGACCAACACTGAGTAGGAGGAGGGGGAAGAAGTGTTTTATCGGACCAACACTTTTGGCTACAACTGTAGACCACGAATAAGCTATCTGATCTATTTCTCAGTATCGCCTTTCTGAAACTGTTAACTTTGTACTCGGCCCATTGAGTGCAGAACGCTACGAATGTAAGTGACAAAGTGTTATGCGACCCACAGTCTTGTCACTATCTGTAATTCCTACGACAACGCTAACGCTATTTTAATGTAGTGTTCAGTAAACAGATTATTACCTTTCTTGCACTGCTCATCTTGTATTGTACGTGACATAGTATTGTGTGACACATTGGTGATAGTCTTGCCACCCTTGGTAACACCCACGACAAATTTATCTAACTTAGTGAACAGTAAATATCATATTACCCTTCTTGCACTCTTAACCTTGTACTCGGCCTTGTGAATTCTGTCCTTACTGTACGTGATATAATATTGTGTGACACATTGAAGATAGTCTTGCCACCACTGGTAACACCCACGACAAATTTATCTAACTTAGTGATCAGTAAATATCATATTACTGTACTTCGCCCAGATCTATCTAATTTAGTGTTCAGGAAAATAGCGTATTACCTTTCTTACACCCTTAACCCTGTACTCGGCCCAATGAATCCCGTCCTGACTGTACGTGACATAGTATTGCTTGACCCACTGACGAGCGTCTTGTCGTCCCTGACTGGCAATCATGACAATCCTGGTTGGCCGTCTAAAGTCAACCTTAATCCACTGATACCTGTTGTTGTATTTTGTAGACCAGGCACCAATTAGACGCCCTCTCTTGCGGTGATTCAGACGAGCAAGATATGCCCCGTGGTTGCGGTCCCAACTCGAGGAGGAGCTAATTTGGCTGTTCCTAATTCGTCCACTACCCATACCCAAGACTTTGTCACATCGTGGCCCTGAACAACCATGTAAAAGACACAGTAACGTTTAAAGTCTCGTACTAAAAGGGCGATCTTCGCTGGCATCATTTGTTTACATTTTGACATTAGGAAAGCCTAAATATTAAAATATTTCGTGGGACTAACAAATAATCAACATAATAAGAAAGAGCATATACATATCAAGAATACTATCAAGTCAAGTTTTACGATTATATTCGCAAGTCAAAGTGAAAAGTTTGACGATTTTATAAAATTGTGTGGGATAAAAATTCCATACATTTGCAAATTCTGGATTACAATAATAATAATAATAATAATAATAATAATAATAATAATAATAGTTATAATTATAATAATAATTATATTAATAATAGTAATAATAATGAATTTATACTACGCATCCTACATATGGATATGTTCCCATGCACATTAATGGTACTAATGAGAAAACATGTAAACCGACCAGGGTTGGCCTATAAGGGGGGAGGCCTTAAAATTCACAGATTGATCTTTGAGACGAGCAAATCCTAATTCGCTATGTGTTCGTGTTTTCTCTGACAAAGAGAGAAGTAACTGAAGGAGAAGATGAAAGAGCACTGGGAAGTTCTACATCTTGGCAAGAAAGACATTGTAGCCCTTGTTAGGTTGGCGCAGATTTCTTTTGAAAATAACGATGTTCAGGCACAGAAAGAATGAAGTAAAAGGAAAGGAAGGAACATACCAACTATTGCTCCATAAAACTCAACCCTCATTGAGATCCAGGCGTGCCAGGTCTTGGGGTGAATACGAACGTAGCGCGCCACAAATACACGGGCAAACTTGTGGGTAACAACAATGAACCTCTCGCTGTTACCTCTGAATAGCTGCAGGAAAAGTTTATAATCTCCATTCAGTACTACAAACACTTCAATACAACATGCACGCAAAACACCGCACGTTATTGAACTTAAACTATTATAAACTCAAATTTCATTTGTACAACTGAAGTCTTTGTGCAACAAAATACATAACCCTACGTTCATTGCAAGAAGCAATTTTTTTTGTTGATATTTATAAACTTGTAGAAAACAAATCACTTAAGTTTCGCAATATTTATTACTAATCATATTGGCCATATTGGCTATCTGTGTTGTGCTTATTTGTGTAGGGCGATTAATTTACGATGGGTTTTTTTAAGTTTTAGACGCTACACTAGAAGAGCATTGATCACAGTGTTTAAACAGGTCACGTGACTTGTGACCAGCGGCATAAAGCCAACAAGGAAGCCAAAGAAATCTTGTGCAAGCCCAAAGACCAGCTGGAACCAAAAGAAGTGTGTGGCCCCGTTTATAAGATTGTGTGTGGGGGAGAGGGGAATGAAGAATGGCGGTAGCGAAGTTACATTGGTGAACGAAAAAAAACGTTTCTCAGAGCACAGGAGACCAAGCTGCACCTCCTCAGGGGTCTCTAGACACGTCAACCAAGACAAACCAGAACATAGAGACAGAGATCCAAACTTGTTCACAAGGGGAGTGCGGGAGGCAATCTACATCTGAGCCCAGAGGCAAACTCTAAATAAAGACGGGGGGCGATACAACCTTCCAGCAATCTGGACCAGACTGATCGACTGATCGACACAAGTCACGTGACCTGTTCAAACATTGTGTCTAGCAAAGCCGAAAGTTAAGAATTGTCTGTCTACTAGTGTATGTAGCGGCTAAAACTTAAAAAAACCAACATAAATTAATCGCATTGTTATCACAGCTCCTTTCAATAACAAAATGCAAAGCGCATGGAAGTGAGACTACAAATGAATGTCAAAATATTTTAATGTTTTGTCCTCTAATTCAAATTCGCATGGTAAAGCTTCTACCAGATTGTCTGGCAAACCTATCAGTTGGCCATTTGCCCAGAGAAGTATCCCGCTTTATACGATTACTGAGAGTGAGACATGTAGATTTATTTTGAGAAACGATTGGTTGTCTTCTCTTCTATTAAAAAATGTAGAAGTATTTGTTACGGTGAAGCAGGTTCATCATAGAAGGTCTTCAAGCGAACTTGACATTTTTATCGAAGTATCAGTAAAAATGGTGTCCACTCCACAGAAATCAGAAGCAGTCATTCTCTGTAAGAACCTTGTTGAGACTAACTACGAAGAGCCAGTAAATGGAGAATTTCAAGACCACACCGAAGAAGTTTTTCGGCTGAAGTTAAATATAATAGCGATGTCAGGGAAAATGAAGAAGAACCGGGTGTTAAAGCTACAGAAGCTTCACTGTGCAATGAAAAACAAAATTTGAAAAACTGTTTACTGAAATAAAAATTTTCGCGTCATTAAACATTTGCGACATTAAACTCTCATCAAGAAAGACGCGAAAACTAAATATCGCAAAAATTAAGTGTAATAAGGTAGGTACGGTCGTGCCTTGGTTTTGACTTCACTTGAGTATAATTGTTCCACTGACGTCAGCATAAAAGATTTAAATGTTATAAATCTGTCTGGTTTCCAAAACTGTTACAGGGCAATAGTGAGAGACGATAAGGCTATAAAAAGAGGTCAAGACATTTTTCATTTTTTTTGTTACAAAACAGTACAAACCATTATATGTCAAAGCAAACCTGGAAAGAATGTCAGCCAAAATATTGAAGCTTCACACAGGGTTCCCACCCTTAACTCGACATGAAACTCAAGGACTTTTCAAGGACTTTCCAGGACCTTTTCTAGCAGATTCAAGGACTTTCTGCGGCCTTCTGCGGCTAATTTGGCAGATTTATTATTGTTTCAATTTCAAAATTTTCAAAACTCTTACCAGTGTGGTGGCGCAGCCAACAACCAATTAAAGACATTTCAAGGACCTCGATTTATTTTCAATGACTTTCCAGGCCTGGAATTTGTTTTTTTTTCAGATTCAAAGACTTTCCACAATTTTCAAGGACAGTGGAAACCCTGTTCACACTATTGCCTATGTTCCCATACCTTCACTCGTCCTTTCTCCCGATAAGGCACATATCGATCACCTTTCCTGCTGTAACTGAGAGTGTAGCTCTTCACCCACTGGTGAGCGTTCTGTCGTCCCTGAGTTAGCACCCGAGTAAGCCTTGCTAAGGCACCAAAATCCACTTTAAGCCACTGGTGTTTGTCATTCCGTTTGGCGCACCACGCACCGCCAAAACGACCTTCGCGATGTCGATGGAGCCTGGCGTTCCACGAACCACACCAAAAGTTATAAAACGTTGAGGATGTGATTTGCGGGTCGGCAATACGCTGGTCTCCCAAGCCCAATGGCATGTCGTATCGACCTAAGTGTACATTGATTTAGACAAAGCTTTAATATGAGATGCATCTTGTACATGTATGGTTACAAATGGTGTTCTAATATTATTTGCATCTCCTACTTACTGTGAGGGCATCCATACAGCTCTATTCTCATACATATTCCGTGTCCCCATCCACGAGGGTAGATTCGAACATATCGACCATGGATTACTGGGTCGAATGAATGCACTCTCACAGAACGTTTGTCGTAGTTTCCTTGGAAGTTCTGAAAGCAAGGAAGAGTACAAGTAAAGCATTAGAAAACGGCAGAGGTAAACGATTTTTCTTTGAGCTAGTAATATACATGGAGCCTAGTCATTGGGAAACTGTGCCCACATCAAAATTTAGATGTTAAGTAATATTGGTAGCCTTTGGAAAAATCTTTGAGACAAAAAAACTGTTTTTCGAAATCTCGAACTGTTGTCGATATAATGCGAATGAAATACTTTACTGGAAGAAATTTTGCACTCAACTGATCTTTCCTCAAAGTCAAATTTCTCAAAACGTTTTCCCGCACGGGTTAGGGCAATACAAAAGGTCGTAACTCGGTCAACTTTTGGCCTATTCCCATAAAATTTAGTAAAACGATAGACTACCAAGTTACGTCCAAAGTGGTACCATAGAACTTAGAATTTCCTTTAGTTTCTTCTAAAGGTCTTTTTTCTTAACTTACGCGCTTCAAATCTAGGGATTTTCTATAATGAACACTAAAAACTGAATGACGCGGAAAACAAATATCCCCTAAGCGGCTCTACAACAAACTGTTCTGACGATTGACGGCATAACATATAATTTGATAGAGTTGGGACCTCGTGAAGGAAAATGTTGGGTCGCAAACAACTCTCTTAATTTCAATATATAACGATTTTCCAAAACTTATTCTTATGTCGGTAATTTATGACCTTCCATTGATATATAGGTTTATGGGTATCCGATTAATACTAACAGAGATATAGCCTGTTGTCTAGAAACACCGCTCAAGACCTGGGGAGAAGGGAAATCCTTTTGTATCCTTGTAAAATGAAAATCAACTAACTAATAAAAGACACTTTGAACGAATACAGCATTAGTATCAAGTTATTGACAATGTTGTCTCTCTAGGACTGGGAGTTCTTGGGTCACATAGAGAATATCACTCAGAAAATTGCTGTGGAAAACAGGCAAAACTTCTGTTATCGTGGTAGAGCTTAACTACAACAATTAATAATTTTAGAGCTTATCTTCTATATTTAAACCAGACACCAGTTGAATATTTTGAAGCAAAAGTTTTGTCACTTTTAACTTTAACTCGATCAAATTATTATTTTGACAGACATTTTGCATTTAAAAACTTTACAATAATACATTCCCAGATTGTTGGTTTGAGATCATATAACAAAACGTTTACCATCTGTTCCTATGGGAAAAAAGCAATTTAATGGACCCAGTCACTCTCGGGTAAAAATATGTGTTATAATCAATATTAACATATGATCCATATCTCCCCACTCGAATGTTCCACAAGAAAGCCTTTTTAAATCACGTGACGTAGCCAAGATGTATCTTCCCCGCTCGAACTGTTCTCTTTCAAAGTTTGAAACTAACACTTTTTTCTCTACTATACGGTCATGTGATAAAACAAATAGTATCTGAGACAGTTCGGGTCAGATGGGAAAATAGTCGACAGTCTTGTTCATGAGTTATTGGTCATGAACTATGGCTTATTCAGCATTAGATATCAAGGACCAGCAATATGTAACTCTCTTGATATCTCACTTAAATCCTCAAGCCTTTCTATCTTCAAGTGCAAAATAAAGAACTCTATATTTTATCAAGTACTGCCTTGATATATCTGACAAACTTATTCATCTAACTTCTGTTCAACCATTCTTGATTTTTCTTTTTTCCCATTTTCTATGTTGAGTGTATATGTACGTGTGAATGTGTCTGTGTGCGGTGTAGTGTGATCCGACCCAATTTAACTTATTTAATATTTAGTCTTATAAAATTAGGTAGCCCAGCTCGAAAAGCCCCTTAGGCTTTCTCTAGGCCCTAGCTGACCTCACCTTCAATTATAATTATGGTAACTCCTTTCTTTTGTAAAATGAACTGAAATATTTGAAAATTATTTAATGGGGTCGAATAAAATAGTTGTTGTTGTTGTTGTTGTTGTTTTTGTAGCTAAACCTTGAGGCATGAGCTCGGGCCAAATATTTGCCCGTCCAGCCCTCTCACTCAGGCAATAGTAAGTAAATATTGCTGTATGCGCATCTCACCTGGTTGGAGCCCCAGTTACGGACAAGTGCCCAGTTCACTTCATTCTGGCCGTATCTCACCCAGTATTTCGTCACCCAACGAAGGTAGTCATATCTGCCCTGCGTTGCAATGCCAGTGACCTTCATTGACCTTCCCAAATCGATTTGTAGCCACTGGTTATAGTTATTGTGTCGTGGACACCAGGCTGAGGCCCAGCCCTTCCGCTGTCTGTGATGTAGCCGGGCCAACCAGGCCGCGTGTCTACTGTTATATACTGATGAAGCTTTCATAGCACGGTTCTTAATTCGGCCACTCTGTAAACCAAGAGCTTGATTACAGAAACGACCTGGGGAAAACGAACATGAAATATATGAATCAATTGAACAGCGCTCAAATAAAATAATATTATATCTCACAAACAATTTTAACACATACATTGAATTTATATTTTAGAATATTTTACCTCTATATATATATACCTGCCACATAATTTAGTCTAGTTTCAAGCGTGAATTCCAGGTGTTGTAAATAACTGAGAAGGACAATCGGCCAAAACGTTTTATAATAAAGTGTTGATGGCCAGTTGAAGGGTTTCGAAGCCTCTCCTTTTCAGTACTTGACTACACGTAAAGTTAACTCCTCAGAGTATCACCATCGGGCAGGATCCTCTTCGCTTGTAGACTTCACTGTTCGAAAGCGGACCTCTTCAATTCTTTAACATACACTATACCTCTTCAATACTTTCAGTATATACTATCGGTATGTACTTCGTTTGACATATGCATTCAAACACTTTCAACTGACCAATTGATGTTTGTAGATCTATGTTAAATGAATAGTGTGAGAACTTCACTGGACACTATTAGTAAAAAAGTAGCGTAACAAATTCAGCATCGAATGAATACATTGTATGTCGAACAGTTTGTTCAACGCGAACAACTATCAACTTGGTCTGGAACACAGAACAGTTTGTCATTGTTTCCTATCTGCATTCTCCTCTTAAGGACTGCCGTTAGAAAAGTCTCGATGTCGTAAATTGCTAAGCCTATTTTTTAATAATTGTTCTCATTATAAAAAGAAGGTAATTTACACCAATTGTTCTTCTACCAACCTGGTACGCATCCAAAGAGTTCCATTCTCATGGCAATGTAACTATACCACCCTTTGGGATGCACTCTTATGCAACGGGCAACCAGAGGAGATATGAACTTGTACGAAACAGGTGTATACCTGTCATAATTTCCATTAAACATCTGGGAAATAAACATATCAACCATTACTATCATTAAATAAAACTTTAAAATGTTGAAACTCATCTGGTCAAAAACAATTACAAAAAAGATTTAGAAGATGCTAAATTCTCAGAGAAAAATGCAGACAGTAAGTAGTTATTTCAAAAAAGGTTGATCTATTAGAATCACAAAGTGTTCACAATACGCAAAAAGCAATGCTAAAACCAAATTGCACACCACAGAGATCATTGCCAAACGATCGAGGCAGTTTGAGTACCTAAGCTGCTTATGAATCCAACAAAATAAAATTTACTAAATCGAGGTAAATTTTAGGTAATTTAAACCTCTTGGATATTGGTATTACTCTTTGTGAATTGCGTTTCGCTCACTTTAAAGGTCGATCTTTTTCTTAAAAAGCTGTGTGTATGCATAACACAAGACAAAAGAGAAAGTTTTAGACAAAACATTGTCATGCTTCAAAATCCGTCAGGGAGGTAATAACTAAATAAGTGAAGAATGTGAAATTACAGGAGTATTCAAGGAGCATTTAAGCAGTACTTAAGGTATTCTTAAGGAGTATTAGCAAGTTTACTTTGGTTCACAATTTTCATTGGTTACTAAACAGATAAAAACCTTTGAAGTTACATGTACTCCCAGAACCCTCCTTTCTCCTTAACAACAAAAACAGGTATTCGTTTTCAAAAGAGCTGGTACATACATGTTCACAATTTTCGTTGATAAATATGTAATAAGTTGATATAATCTCAGTCCCTCGGAACTAAGGTTTTGACAAAAGTTCTGAATTTCAAGGGATTTTCAAGGAGTTCGTGTAGTAGCACGAACGCTGTATATACATGGGAATTGGGAATGGTTTTCATTCAGTTGCTCTGTTATGGTCCAGAAGGGCGCGTTCAATTGACTGCATTCCGGAAAAGGAATACATTTGGGACGACTTCTAAATACCCTCTCGAAACATTAAACAATCAAACGATTATCCGAATTAACTAGGATGAGATTAAAACTTACAACTTGTTTAGTATATTTCCAAAGATACATGCTGCTTGATTAAAGGGATCTATCTACATATTTCTATTCCGGAATACGGTCACCCTTAAAATGATCTTTTGTTCCTATTCTGCACTCCAGTCTTCAAAATATCCGCGTATCAGGGTGGATTATTATCATTAGTTTCTTACACATTCCTCTGTAAATTCTTATATGCTGTGCCAGACTTTGAAACTGAAAGTGGCACTCTTTTTGTAGCGTTTTTCTACTTTGAAACAAAAAATAGTATGCGGTTAACACTCGTGTTTGTTCCATACATTCTTCTGCTCACTCCAACAAATAAATTTGCATCTAATGTCATATACAAAATCAATTATTTTATTTGGATTGTTTAAGTTAATTTCTTTTTTAATTATAACATTGTCCTCCTTCTCGAATTATTGATTTCTATTCCAACAGTTGGAAACTCCCTGAAAAATTCAGCTTAACTCTGATGAAAATCAAAAACTAGATTACAACATCAAATTTGCTTGTTTTGTAAACGTTGTATTTGATGTCACTTGCTACTTTATCGACATGACTACATGTAGGTGACAAATTAATCAATATATTTACCCAACATGTTATTTTATAATAGGTAAGTACCAGAAAAAAATTTCTGAGAAGATTTCGAGGGAACCGAGTTAAAAGTTTGTTCCAACATTATCCAGTATTATATGTAGAATATTTACCCTCAATTTTCCGCGTTCTGTGTAAGATCTAAAGCGTCTACAGTCCTTGCTGAAGGAGATCATGTACTTTGTCACCCACTGGTTAGAGCCGTAACGTCCGGTTGTAGTAATACCAGTGATCTTCGTTACCCTTCCAACATCAACCTGTAACCACTGCTTGTGATTCCTTAGACGAGCAACCCATGCCCCAACCCTTCCGTGACCATTAACTTGGTTGAGCCCCGCTCTATCGGGACCGTGATTGTAGTTATACATGCTTGATGCGGTGAAGGCGCTTGGTAAGATCCGGCCATCTTCAAGACCCAGCGGCACTTTGCAACGACCTGTCGAAGGAATGATTTCAAAGTAGCGTTAGCTCTGACATCTGAGGGAACAAGAAAACCTGTATATTTAAGAAACTGTAGTTTCAAAGTTAGCCAAGTCAACACGTTCCTATCTGAAATCTAACAAAACTCATTGATGTAAGTTTCAAAAAAAGGACTCTTCACTTGCTAGTTAAAGAATAAAGACATACTAACATAAAATCAGTTCATTGCCTTGTTTCCAACTTAAATATTAAGTTAAACAGGATGATCTTCTGAGCCATTTTCATTCTCTACTATTTCCTTTACCTGTCGGCGGGTAATGGTTGTTTACTTCTGAGTAGTCTTGTCAAGAAAAATAAAACACGTTTTGAAAGCTATTGAAAAGACCAAGATAATATCCTGTGCAAGTTCAGGATTTCAAACATTTTAAAACTACTTAGAACTTTACATACATGTAACACAACGAGATCATTACGGATTGCTTTCTTTTATACAGTTATTTAACAGAAAACTGTTCCCCAATACAACTTTGAATTCATCTTTCTGAAGGGAAAATGCATACAGTACATGTATAAGTATACCTTTTATTTCCTTCTTTATTGTAGTTTTTAAGCTTATTATATATATACTTACTAATGAAGCAGCCGTACAGTTCCAATCTTAAAGAAATATGCGACCGCCATCTATAAGGATGAATTCGGAAGTATTGTGCTCTGATGGGGAAAGTGAGGCGATGGGACTTCACAGTATTCCTGTCTCGGTTTCCAAGGAAAGTCTGTGGGGTTAGATTGTTCATTTAACGTTAGTGAGTTTGTTCAAAAGCTAGAAACCGAGAAATTGAGTAAAAAACGTGAAATTGAATGAAAATGGAGTAGTCAATACCTTTATCGTATTAACTTCCTAAACAAGGCTATGCAAAAATATACTTTTCTGATTGTAGAAATCAAATAGATAGCTCGAAAGTAAACTCGTCAAAATTGTCAGTTAATCCTTACTGGACTCGTACGGAATTTGGTATGCAAATTTCCAGACTTTTTCCGGATTTTTTCCTTACCAATTTTTGATTTTTCCAAACTCAAAGTTGCAAGTAAGAAAGGGACCAGGGGATGCGGGGGATGACCTCCGGGGAAACTTTCGAGATTCTAGTTTCTGAAATCGCTAGAAATGCGTGAGATTGTATTGCAATCGTAACGTAAACGGTTGTTCTTTAAACAGGTACACACTGCACAACTGGTTATGGGTTGAACACAGTTACCGTATTTTCTAGACTTTTCCAAGTCTGGAAAATGGATCTTTGAATTTCCAGACTTTCGAGACTCAATACGAGCCCTGTCATGACTATGCAACATGCTGTATGTTTTGCAGTGGATGTTATAGTCAACAGCCCAAAACTGTAATTATATGGCAACCTCGAATACTGATCAAGAAGAATCTAAGACGTACATGTACTTCCCTGACTGCTACCTGTGTCATTCTTACCATATATTGTAGCTGAAAACCAACTGATTTTTTTACGTTTCGAACATTTTATTCATTTTTATAACCAAGCTATAAATCAGCACACGAAAATTATGCATGTGCTTTTATATCTCATCCCCATTACCTAACTGTAACTATTTCGTCGCTACCTTGGCTCAACTTATTATTCAGGCTACTTTCTTCTTCCAATATTGAAAATGCTCAAAGTCACTTTTTTTACTTCTACCACTAACAACAACAACAACAACAATGATTTATTTCCATCGTTTTTGCACATAAAAAAATGAAATTAAAGTATAAAGTTAAACGAAATGAATACTGGCGGGGCACCCGAAATAGGTATATGAGCTATGCTAGTCGGGTTCCCATTTAACTGGATATTAATATGTGAAACACCAGAGAAAAATTGGAGGTAAGTCAATAATACTGATTACCTAAACAAATTATTACACTATCCCTGCAATTTTATTTTCTATAACTCTAAACCTATGTTTGTCTCCTACCGTAATCAATTTTGAAAATAAAGTTTGACCCTGTTGCAAACTAAAGAGCGAAAGTAAGGATTCCACGGTCTACATGTACCTGGTTAGCTTTGCTAGTTAATATGATCCGTACCTACAAATCTTTAGTACTATTTTTAGACCTGTAAACTCTTAAAAGTATAAATATAATCCTTTTTCGTCTTAAGGATCAGGATTCGTACACTTTTTCACGCACTGAGTTCAAGAACTTTCAAGGACTTGTAGGCACTGTATTTAAGGATTTCAGTGACTTTTCCTCCAAAGACACTGGACCGAAGTGAAGTTGTCTAGGCAAAAAATGACGATATCATAAAGCTTTCACGCGTGAAATAAGTATTTTGTTTTTTTAACTAGATAATTACTTTTTACGATGTCGGCTTTTACTTTTGGAGTAAGAAAAAGTCACTAGACCTAAAAAGTTACGACTGTAGACTCTATAGTGCTATTTTCAAGGACTTTCAAGAACCAAAATCTAAATTCAAGGGTTTTCAAGTCCTTGAAAAACGAAGATGAAATTCAAGGATTTTCAAGGATCGTACGAAGAACCCTAGAATCAAAGATCTATGTCTCTGTGGTTATTCAAGTTTGTTTCACAAAAAGTACTTAATAAGGATTTGGAGCAAACTAAGGCGAATGATGACAAGTGATGGTGAATGGGAACACTTACCTTGATGCTGTCGCGATACTTGTAATACACGTAATGTAGACGGTCTAAACTGTGCGAGACCCTGAAATACGTGACCCACTGGTCAGCGTCCGCTCGTCCTTGAATAGAAATGCGCACAATCTTGGATGGTCGTCCAAAGTCCACTTGTAGCCATTGATGGTAATTATTGAAGGCTGCAGCCCACGCCCCAACGTATCTGTGACTCTTGCCCTTGTGGAGCCTTGCTAGGAAAGGGGCGTGGTATCGGTCCCATGTCGACGAAGCAGTTATTCTTTTGTTGGCTATCTTGCCGTTTTGTAATCCCATTGGTCGATTACACAGCAAACCTTTAAAAAACCCAGAAATATTTAGAGCAATATTTACAGTCAACAGAAGTGACGTGAGATTGATACTCGGAAGATCTCTGTTGCAGAAAAAATCAAGACTGTGTCGAAGTTTTCGAAAAATCGTCGAGCCTCAAACATAAACGTTTGTTATTTAGTATAATAGGTAATTTAATAATAGTGTACTTAATAATAAACTGATACATTGCATCCTGGGGTTGAATTGCGCATTTTACAATTGTTAACTGAAAAATTGCAAGAGTGTACAAAAATTAAAATAATCTATGAAATGAAATAAGAAAAAACGAAATAATGAAAGTTTACGATTTGAAAATGATTTTCGTGATAAATGACACTTGCATATCTACAGTGATAGGCCCATATGACCCTTTCAGATTATTACTTTTTAGATAGATTTAGGTTGTGTGATAGCTATTTGGTTCGCGTCTCCTATAGACAGACTTTTGAACCGTTCGCTTCCTGAATACACATACATGACTGCATGCAAACATTTACTTTTGCTTGGAACTGCTACTCATTTCTATCCGAGCTGTTCCAACTCTTTTTGCATGTAATCAAACAGTGGAAAAACTTCAACATTCTGATTGACAAAGAACAGCGCAGTTAATTACGAATCGTAGAGCAAAATTTGAAACAGTGCAGCTATTTAGAATCACAATGCAGAACAATGAAAACAAACTGTGACTGGCTATCAGAGAAGCGATATATATATATACACATACACATATACATATACATATAAATATAAATATAAATATATATATATATTCAATCTGCAGACATGTACTGTTTCGCCCTTTGAGGGCTCATCAGTGCAGCTCAGATATATATATATATATATATATATATACACATACATACATACATACATACACACACACAACAGGTGTTACTTTTGCTAAAACTTGAGTAACGGTTCAAATCAGGATACAAATCGCAGGATGTACACGTAAATCCCACTTTTAAGAAGTAATTGATTCTTCACTGTTACTAACTAAGAATCAGATACCTGTGTATAGTATACTCATAAATCCTTCAAAGATCAAAAATTCAACTCGCTTCGCTCGATCAATTACGTTATTCGTGCAACTTATCCTAGATTGTACTCAAAAGTATAGTACCGACCAGATGTAATCTTACGCTGACCCGAGGGATTGTGCCCGCTAACCCACGGGTCTGACCCGTATCCCGTGGCGAAGGGGTTTATTTCCATGGTCGTCATCCCGTTGCAGTCCCGCTGTCGAGTTGTTCGTCACTGACCCGAGGGACAACAATCAATGCCAGTGCGTATAGTTGTCCTGCAAGTTCACTGTAACAACTTGGAAATTACAACTTTGTTGCTATCAAATATGCCAAAGAAGAAGCATGTTCTTTTTCAAATTGAAATATATTGTGATAATACACAAAGTAAACACGTTAGGTTACATCTGGCCGGCACTGTATCGAGCCTTAAAACTTAACTTACCCAGTCGACACCCATAGAGTTCGAACCTCATGGAAATGTGACTGTGCCACGTGTAGGGATGAATACGGACATAACGCGCTTTGAAGGGTCGTTCAAAGCGATGAGTGATCACAAGATTCCGATCGTAGTTTCCATGGAAAATCTGAGAGACAAAGACCGAGAGTAAACTTGGAAAGCAACTGAAGTAGTCTTTCAGTGTAGATGTACATGTACAGGTCATGAAGGAGTAATAGCAAACCGGATTGCCGGGCACTGGGAAAATGGGATTTCAACTGGACACTTGACTAGGACTGGGAATTAGCAACTGCGGATGGGAAACAGCCGTCCAAATGGAAAATGGCAAAATTCGGCAGCAAGAAATGGGGTTTAGGTAAAGTCCAACAATGTGAAGGTACATGTAGATTTCATGGAGCGCCCAAGCTATATATCGGCAAATGCATGTTGCAATAAGCATATTAATGTTTGAGCTTCTAGGGTGGTCCAGAAAAGTTGAAATCTAGAAGCTCTGAAACATCATTTCCAACATTTCAGCCAACAATTTATATATTTTAAGAAATAGGTTTAGTCAGTATTTTCCTTTACTTTTCTTATCAAGAATTGGGATACTCTGGTCCAAATTGAGAAAACTGAGAAAAACCCCAAGGAAATCTCCGGTTTTTGTACATAGTGTTGCTTAAGCAGATGGGAATATATGACTCCCCCTGAACGGGACACTAATCCATCTCAGACTAGTCCACAAGAGACACTGCTACTCATTTGTACACCTCAGAAGCTAGTTGAATAGTGTCTCTCGCTCAAGGACACAGTACGGTGGTCAGCCCAGGGTTTGATCTCGTGACCTTTAGGTTCCCAGTCACATGCACACTAACAACTCGACTGCTGGGCCACTGACACTTACTATAACGTATAATACATGCATAAACCCTGATTTACCATTGGTTAATCTTACCTTTACTCGCCGTCCAACTGTGTAAGGGTAGAACTTGTAGCCATTAGTGCTGTAGGAGAGTCCATACCTCTTGACCCATTGATTGGCCTCATAACGGCCTTGTGTCGCTATACCCTTCACTCTAGACATAGTTCCAAGATCGGTCTAGGTAGGAAAGCAGAGTCCTGACTAATTTAATTTCATTAAATGGAAAACATATTTAATAACGAATATATAGATCAGGAAAAGTTAGATGTATCAATGTTTTCACTAGATAGATAGATAGATAGATAGATAGATAGATAGATAGATAGATAGATAGATAGATAGATAGATAGATAGATA
>JAOEHT020522750.1:0-16598 GCA_025448195.2 Parazoanthus atlanticus | reverse complement strand
CCTTTTCACTGTCCTTTACTTTTGTTGCAACCCCGATATAACGAAGCTTTTGGTATTATTTTGATAACTTCGTTATATCGGGGTTTCGTTCATAACGAAACCCCGATATAACGAAGTAATTCGCCCGTTCCCTTGGCACTTCGTTATATCGGGGTTCCACTGTAGTATCAGTAACAGCATCAATAACAGTGTAGACAGTAATAGTATTGATTGACAACAGTAAAAATACAGTTGTAGCAACATAGTACAATATGAATAATAATGGTAATGATAATGATCATCATCGTCATCATCTTTTTTGTTGTTGTTATCCCTGAATACAGAAAATTGATGTTTATTAATTGCTGCTTTGTTTCAGGTACTTGCGTCAATACCGTCGGATCGTACCTCTGCAGATGTTTGGAAGGTTTCATTTACGATCCCATCAAAAAAACTTGCGATGATGTGGATGAGTGTGCAACAGGAGCCAGTAACTGTCACCAGCGCTGTGTGAACACACGAGGGAGTTATCACTGCCGCTGCAACCCAGGCTATTCTTTATCTAACGACAAGATTACTTGTCGTGATGTTGATGAGTGTCGTCAATCAAATCACTCTTGTCAGCAGCGCTGTAGCAATGCAGTTGGTTCCTACACGTGTAGCTGTCAGCCAGGATATTCACTGGCATCTGATGACAGGGCGTGTATTCCTGTGGAGTGTGGCACGCCTCAAATGCCTCATGGAATTACAGTATCCTGTGATGGAACCTCGTATCAGTTTAGGTAATGAATTTATGCATTTTGTCCATGAATTTTGTAATTAGTTAATTAGTTTTTGGATATACAAAGATTGTAATTTTTTGTATTGAACGAGATCCACAATTGTGCAACCACTATTATGTGTCGACCTCGTTAAATAAAGTCTCTGTCTGTCTGTCTGTCTGTCTGTCTGTCTATCTATCTGTCTATCTATCTATTTATCTCTCTCTATTTGTGGAAGCATTTTGTGTTTATTTGAGTGCATATCTTTCGTTTTTCTTTCAGTTCTTTGTGCCATTCCTTCTTTAGTTACGTTCCGTAAAATGGCGCTTGTAAGCCACACTTATTTCTGTTCGTAAGGGATTTTGGGTGTTTATAATTCGGAACTTATATACAACTGGAATAAAATCTCGTTTTGGAGTTTGAAGCTTTTAAACAATTCCTCCAAAAAATGTTTATGCACAGTACATCTTTTTGATGGTAAGACAAGGGGGCTGAAGCTTAAATCATACAGAGAGCCTTATAGCTGAAATATTTTGTTGATAAAATTCAAAAAGCAAATTTTTGTTTTCTTGGCGTTGCAAAAATTTCAAGTTGAATTAGTTCTTTTCGCTTGAAGAAATATCTGTCTCGCTCTTTCTAGATTTGGAAAAACGTGCCGCTTGTCTTGTGAAAAGGGTGTTCTGATTGGCTCAAACAAAATCACGTGCCAGTCATCCGGACGATGGAGCATTCCCAGGGCAGAGTGTGCAGTATATGTGCCTGGTACCAACAAACCACCCAGGGCCATTCTTTTGTCCTTGTCCTCAGTTCCTGAGAACTCGCCGTCGAGGACGGTAGTTGGGAAACTAAGCACTATTGATGACGATGAAGACCAGGCACATTCGTATTCGATGATTGACAGTGATGGAGGCATGTTTGATGTGGATAGCAATGCTGCTACCTTGATTGTGGTTGGTCAATTGGATTACGAGAGCCAATCACGACATCACATCCGGATCACCTCAACTGATGACGGCTCCACCCCTCTCTCCATAACGCAAGACCTGACAGTTTATGTGACGAACGTCAATGAGCCGCCAGGTTGGTTCAGTAGGAAGTGATGCTGTCAAATGTTATTAGTTCAACTGAAAAAATGTAGCTACAAACATATAGTAATAAGTTGTTAGGACACATTGAGTAAAAGCCCCGCGATACTTAATTCTGATCACTAATAAACAACTTTCTAGTTATAAATCTTTCAATCAATCATCTATTTATTTATTTATTTGTTTATTTATTTATTTAAACACAAAAACCTAGGAATTAGGAAGCTTCTTAAAACGCGCACGTGTATAAAATATATATTACGTGATCATTCAAAAGGTATAAAAGTATATAACAGTAGATAATAGCAAAAGGTAAAAGACATAGGATATGAACGTAATAAAATTGTAATTACCATTAACTTCACCGTTTTCTACCCTACTCTCCAGAAACGTTCAAAGTGATATGGAACACACGCTTAAGTCTCTCGCCTCCCCTTGTTCAATATTGGGACGTGAGTTGCACAAATCATGTCATTTTAACTCGGTTGTGATAGCTTTACTCAACATTGATATTGGGAGGTGCGTTCGATCTTATCGTCTCAACATTTGTGACGATGGCAATTATCATTATGTGCTTTGATTTTAAGATATTTTAGTCAATAAAAACATCTAGCGTTTTGTTTCTATGTTTTAGTTCTACTGTATATTTAATGTGAACACCATCATTATACAAAATTGTCCATTAGTCTCACTCTGTTTTCTAAGTTGTCAAACAACGAGCTACTCCCTCGCACACTCGTCTCAATCATTTATTCTTTGGATCATTCATTCATTCATTCATTCATTCATTCATTCATTTACTCTTTCATTCAGTAATTCACTCATTCGCGTCTTCACTCACCAATTTTCTCGCTGACATATAGGTCACTGTTTGACCAGTACTGTTTAACAAAGCTTTTAAAATGGATCAATGATCTTATTTCCAGGTCCTCCAACCCTATCCCGGTTTATCGTGTATGAGAATGCGTCAATTGGTCACGTGATTGGCTTTCTCAACGCCACAGATGTTGATAGTGATCAGGATTTGGCCTTCTATTTGCTCACTGACGCGGAAGGTCGATTTAAAGTGGTTGGCAATGCGCTTGAAATAAACTCTAAGCTAAACTTTGAAGAGCGACCATTTCACTCTGTGACAGTCCAAGTGCGGGATAGTGGCTCACCAAGACTTGATAGCATTACTACCATTAATATTACAGTTCTAGACGCTAACGATGCTCCGAGCAGAATCATCTTCCAGGGGGGTTTGATTCCGGAACACACTCAAGAAAGACAAGGCGAAGTTCGAAATGGAACTACAGTTGGAAACTTTTCTACAGTTGATGAAGACGTTGGACAACAGCATACTTACGAAATTGTTAACACCAACAGTGGTCTCGTTGCGTTTGGAGTAAACGACTCAAATCTAATAGTTAGCTGTGCGTATTTACTTGATTTCGAAACACGTGACTCGTGGTTTCTGGTTGTCAAGGCAACAGACAGTGAAGGGGCCAGTGTGACATCACAGATTATAGTTCGTTTGCGTGACGTTAATGAAAGCCCACAGGGTATCGTGGTGTCTGGCAATTCCTTTATGGAGAATGCACCTATTGGGACAGTTGTCGGCTCGCTAAGCTCCGGTGACCCAGACACACACGATAATCACACATTCGTTCTCAGCTCAAACCCAGGTGACATCTTTGCACTCGACGGACGCTATCTCAAGACAGCACGAGTAGTTGACCACGAGACTGAAGATGTGGTTCAAATTACGGTATCGGTAACCGACAAGGGGGGTCTTTCACGTGCGGAAAACCTAACCGTTACTGTATTAGACCAAAATGAAGCTCCCACTGGGATAACTCTTGCGAAATTATTCACGAACAGCAAATGTCTTCTGCATACCGATGCTTGTATTGCAGAGAACAAGCGCAGGGGATATCCAGTTGCCCGTATTACAGTCCAGGACCCGGATCAAGGCGATACAACAACTTGTGATGTGTTGAACGGCGAATCGTTGACGGTCTCCAACGCTGATCTTGTGGTCAGCGGAAGTATTAACTATGAATCATTGGGTCCGAATCACGTGATAACGGTTGTAATAGGCTGCCGTGATAAAGGGGGCTTAGCGACACAAGAGACTTTCAATGTCAGCATTGTTGATGCAAATGATCCTATAGCTAACGTTTTTCTTTCTCATCGCGTTGTTAGCTCCAGTGCGCCTGTAGGAAGTCTTATTGGCAGATTTGAAATTGAAGATGAAGATGCAAGTGACCACCATTACTGCGTTCTTCTCGACCCCGAGAGTCCTTTCAAAATCGAGGAATTACAGCTCAAAACGAAAAAGTCCCTTATTAATGCCACGCTTTCACGCCATCCTGTTCATGTGCTCTGTTCAGACTATGCTGCCATTTCGTTCCCAAAGACGTTCTTCATCGAGGTGAAGGACATGAACATGTCGTCTCAGATTAACCTCACACTAGACTCCAGTAGAATTGCTGAGAACTTGCCAGCAGGGTCAAAGGTAGGAAGGCTACTGGCGATGAGTTTTGACCCTGCGGAAATCTTGGTGTTCCAGTTGGATGACAGCGCCAACGGGACTTTCACACTGACCAGCAGTTACACTTCAAACTCACGCATATTGGTTGCCACTAAACCGCTGGACTATGAAGCAAGGAAGGAGTACACAGTGGTAGTACGTGTTTTTGGAAATCGTGGGCGCACTATCTTTGAGGTGTTCAAAATCATTGTAAGTACTATGCACGCTTCTGTTTTGCAAGTCACCATACAAACTACTTGCGTACAAGAATTGTTGAGCAAATGGTTTTAGATATTGCGAAAAATGAGCAGCTGTAGTTTCTTTGTCCGTCTTTCAAAATAGTTATACGCCTGGTAGGGCGATTTTTCTTTTTACGCCCACTTCAAGATGGCTTTACTCAAATTGATACTCCAACTTAGACAAATTTCAAGAAAAATAGAAGTGCCAGAAAAATGAAGAAAAGCGAGCGTGATGAGTCTCGAACCTGGGACCTCAAACGCCGGAGTCACCATGTACTGCCACTACACCAGCCACTCAATTCGCTGCCAACACTCAAAATTTTATTGTATATATATCCAATCCCTTTTCTACGAAACAAAAGTAACCCTGACCCCAACTTTAACCATCACTAACCATAGATAATCATAAATAGCCATAAATATCCCCATTTCACGACTATAGGACTATTCGATGAGCCGTGACATTCCGCCAACTTGAAGTGGGTGTAAAAAATAAAATCGCCCTGGTAGGAGGTGTCCTGATGGTGTCATTGTTTCGTTTGAATTCATTAGCATGATAAAGCATAAATTCAGCTTCAAGCTTCCAACAAAATTCATGAGTGAATAATTCGATCGAGCATGATATAATTAATACTCACTAAAAATTCGACATGACGAATAATTTCGTTGAATCAGTGTTACATTCTCTGTAATTTCAACGGTCTCGGAGATGCGTTACTCCAAAAGTATTTAACACCATATCAGGCTCATATCTTTGGTGCATGCTCTCTCTGTCATGCATTTTATATTTATGGATACTTTTGGTTGAATCTTGAAGTTGGATTTATGTTATATTATGCCAATGAGGCAGCTGAAATGTAAACAGTTACATCACACTGAATTGATCCGTCTATGTAGCGTGCACCCAAATTGGCTTCAAATCTATCTGGTATGAATGAATAAGAAAGGTAGCATAAAATTCCTTTAGTGCGTTTTGTATTTTAACACTTGCAGAAAGAGAATCTTCCGGTTTGTTAGTACCTCGGAATCGTGTGGCATATAGGTTTGCTCCTGCTGGTCTAACATCCCCCATGGTTGCAACCGAATTCCACAGAGACATGGAAAATAACTTTTTTTACTTAATTTTAGTATAAACATTTTTTAAATTATCCACGCTTTAAACATGATTGTCTGCTTTAGTTTAGCTAGACGAAATACAGTTGTTTTAATTGAATCAAAACAACCAACCATAAACACAGAAAACCAAGGTTCATTCATCAAATGCTGCTGGGTGCTGAGCCTGTTTGAGATAGTGAAAGCAACATATGAGTTCTTCAAAGTGGACAAGTTTCTTAGTTTCTTTTCCTCCTCTTCTGCACAGGTAACTGACGTTTTTGAGGCGCCGGAGCATCTGGTCCTTCACCACAACTCGGTTCTTGAGAACGTGAACAACACTTTAGTTGGAGTTATCACATTGAAAGACCCGCAGAAGAGTCATCTGACATTTGATATCATCGACAGCTCCGAATCACCTTTCTGGGTGCGTAAGCATTTTTTTTCTTGCAGCCATCCTTGGACGGTTTTTTTTATTAACCCAATTATTTTGTGGGTTATCAAGTACTGTGAACAAGTTCAAATGCAGTATTTTAGAGAAAGATTCAAGGGTGCGTTGGTTTTGGACTATTCCGGAGTAGGAATACTTTAAATTGTATAGATTTCTATATAATTATCCTCTTGAATCAGTAAACAATAAAACAATTATCCAAATTATAATTAATGATTGGGATGAGTTAAAAACATACAGCTTGGTAACAAGTAAATCTCGAAAGAAGCATTACTGATAACTACTCGATTGAAGGGACCAAAGTTTTTTGTTCCACGTTTTTGTATTCCGGAATAATACGGCAATCGAACGCACACAAAATAAGTTGCTCATGCAATGTTTTGGATTCGTTATTTTGATGGTGAATTAACGAGGTGCATAGTTTTGTGTAGACATTCGATAAGTAAAAAGTAAAGGAGTTCTTCCCTTGTTCACATTGATCAGGTAAAAAGAGGCTTCGTACGCCATATCACATGTTGACCACCTTATGAAACTTTTTAAAGGGATCTTTTTAAATAATCTAAAACCTTAGTTTTTGTTGTGAAGATATTTTAGAAACAATAAAAAATGTTCTATCTGGCGTGAAGCGTTTTCTTTCCTAAGTTAACTACTACACTTTTCTTTTCTTTTAGCTTTGATACAGATAACGTGCTTATTGAGTGGCAATTCCTCTCTACATACGAAGTTAAACAGACTGCCGTAAAATGTTTTCGACTGTTACCTAGCCTGGCAATTCTCGGCCTATTTCTTACCAAATCTCGCGATAATGCCGGAGACAAATGCCAACATGAACCCTACAATATGTACTGTTTCATCTTATTCCGATATTTAGAGGGCAGTTTATATCAGTTAAAATGGAGATATAAACTTTGGCTCTACACTTACTTTTGCAGCTGCACCCAACAACTTCTGCTTACACTTGGAAACTGCTCACACGGAGACCGCTGGATTACGAAATGGTGCAGAGTTACGTGGTAGTGGTCCAAGTTAAGGATACTGTCCAATCTATAGCAGTAAACCAGTCATTAACTGTTCACGTGATCAATGTTAATGAGGCACCAACGGCTATTTCTCTGGATAGCACAAGTGTGGAAGAAAACTCCCCAGAGGGTGTTAGGGTAGGGAATATAAATGTCACTGATCCAGATGAAGTGCTTGTCAGTCAACGTATAACTTGCGGTTTGAGAAATGACGCTGGTGGACGGTTTCGGGTCAGCGGTCTCTCCATTGAGGTAGCAGTTTCCCACCTTTTAGATTACGAGTCGGCGAGCAGTGGGAGTTATTTGATTGACGTGGAGTGCCAAGACCAAGATGGCGCAACGGTTCACCAGCAGTTCCAGATACAGATACGAGACGTGAATGAACCTCCCGAAAGGGTCGAATCAACGACTGGGGCATTTGAGGTATGTAGCTGTTGTTAAAAGCAATGCTACTGTGTGAAAGAACATGATAAGGAAGTTGTTAACAACAACAACAACGTTATTACCAACAGTTTCAGTTATTTTAAACAAAAAGGAGCAAGATTATGTAAAATGGTAATTGTTACTCAGAATAACTATGGAGTTATTCGAGTTGAGTAACATCTAGAGTATTTTATAAAAAATAACGATTGGCAATACAGTTGAGTTACAAAAAGTAGATAGTACTATACTACTATACGGTTAGAAGCAAAGAAAACTAAACTATTATAAAGTAAACGACAATCCAGTACCAGATGAAGATTCAAAAACTATGTCAGATTAGAATTGTATAGATCTAATAGATTTGTTAACAATGTTAACATACAACAGAGGGATAAGGGTCAAAGGCTGGATCTACAAGCAGTGTGTGCGAGGTTAGCGCAGTTGGTAAGATCCCTAACTGCCAACCAGGAGGTCCCGGGTTCAATCCCCGGCCTGGTCGAGTGTTGAACTTTGTGCGACCTTCTTGCGCCACACCGTCCGCGGACAGGGACGTTAAGCCGTTAGTCTGAAATGTTATTTCAGGGGACTTAAAAGAACCTACACACTTCTCGAAAAGAGTATAGTATTCCTGGTGTTGTGGTGAGGGCCACATGGGAGAGTACGCCTTATGGATGTAAGTGTGTAATTAAGTGTCTTTACTTTACTTTTACTTTACAAATGCGCATGTTTAAGTTCTGGCAAAAGGGAATTATCAACATTGTTTAGGCTGAAAGTTACGAAGACAAAGAAAAATATATCAGAAGAAGGACACTAGGTTTTACACCTTTTATTGCGTTGTTGTAGTTCTAACTTACAACACAGTAGATTTCAGAAGTTTGTTGAATTTGTTACTCAAAAGCCCTCATGGGGAGTTAACCGTAGAAAGTATGTATGTAGAATGTGTACCGATAAGCAAGACCGACGTGCTAATCTAATTACAGTTACCCGTTATTATCACTGTTTTCATCGCCACGTGATCCTTGAGGTAGTTTCTTCGTTCTAAGGATTGTGTACTTTGTGGGAAGATATTTCCCATATCACCACGAAGAAGCCCACAGGGTAAAATGTTTTACGCTGCCGTTGATCAACCACAACAGATTGAAGCCCTGGCCAAACGGAGATGCACGTCGATGCATATCAGTGTAAGTTTACCTTGCGTTTCGTTTGGCCATCAACTTGCATGGACTTGCGTTGACTTACTGCGACTTTGAGCGAGCTCAAATTTGAACGCAAGTCAATGCAAGTTCTTCGTCATTTGGATCTCACAACACAAGATTGCTACAAATAAACGTAAGTCCATGTAGAGTCGGTGGCCAGACGAAGCGCAAGTTGAACGCAACTTTAAAAGTCAAAACTTGCACTGATTTGCATTGGCTTGCGAGTCCTTTTGGCCAAAGCTTAGCACATTAACTGTTAACACTATAATTTCTTTGCCGAGGTTTGAAAATAGTACCTTATTTTCTGAAGCGTTTGAAAGTTATTTCATTTTGGTCACACTGCCGGCAGTCTGCGACATCAAACTTTAAATTGCGGGAAACATCACATGATCACCGATTGCCATCAACCTATCAAAATGTGTGATCTATTCAATCACGCATTGATCTTGTGCGCTATGGCGGGTGACAAGTGCTTGTTCCCTGCTTTGAGAGGGAGACATTTGATGTTGCGACTGCCTCGTATCATCGGATAAGCGAATGAGAACATGCGTTAGAACTGCTAAACTGGATTATATATAACAAGAGAGTATGTCACACGGATTTTCAGCCAATCAGAGTATGTGTAATATGAAAACTGTTTTATAAACGGTTTTGTGTTTTCTAGATTGCTGAAAATCGGAGCCCAGGTGCCACCGTCGCCGTCCTTCGTACCGCTGACCAAGATAATAACGAAATGTTCCACTACACAATCGACCTTCAAGCCTCAAATGTGTTTACTGTCCAGGATGACCGGTTAGTGACTAAAGTTCGGCTCAATTATGAATCCAAGGTGGAGTACACGGTAAATGTGACTGTACAAGACAAAGACAATGCCAGTTTGACCCAAACAATAGCAGTACGGGTGATTGATGTGAATGATCCTCCCTCTGACGTACTATTGCCGCCGGGTGTATCCGTGGCCGAAAACGCCAAGGTACGTCAGTACACAGCGTTATAATAATAATAATAATAATAATAATAATAATAATAATAATAATAATAATAATAATAATAACGATAATAATGGTAATAATGATAATAGTAATAATAATTGTTGTTAATATTATTATTATAAAATGTTCTTGTCATGCCTCTATGCGTTTACAACAACAATAACAACAACAACGAAAACATCAACATAAAATGTTTGGTTAAGACTAATTTGATTATATTTTTTGAAACATAATTTTTGAATAAGAAAGTCTTGAGATTAGATTTAAAATGTTGGATGCTTTAGAGACTCAGGTAGCGAGTTCCATCAGCAAAAGACTCGGAAAGAACGCTGAGCATAGGTGACAGTTTTAACGACAGAGACAGTGACAAGCAAGCGAGAGCTTGAGCGCAATTGACTAATACTCCCTCGATAAAATCCTGACAGCATAGGACTTGAAAACTAGCGTTCCAAGGTTCAGTACTTTTACCTTTGTTCTATGTTTTTCTTCTGATTTAGCCGCTTTCCTTTTTAAGGTTTGGGTTAGAATTAGTTGTATTTCCTTGATCACGACTATGTCTTCTTCATGAAAACGGCAACAGAATGTTGTTCAAAATGGCATCGACCGTTTACGAAAGAGAAATTTACGGGAGCGAAACTAAACTTCTTTTCATTATGTGCCTCCGTACTTTTTCAAGAGCTCCCTTTGTATATGTTAACTATTTGTGTTGTTTGTTTGTTTGTTCCAGATGGAATCTTTGGTGGCGGAAATGTCAACAGTTGACGAGGATTTTGGCCAGATGCACTCCTACGTCATTCAGGCCCAAACTCCGCGCGGTGTTTTGAAGCTGGTTGATAAAAACAGACTGCACGTGGCTGACCCCGCTTTGCTCAATTTTGAAGCTCGGCCAAATATCACTTTAACAGTCGTCAGCACAGACAACGGAAAACACTCGCAGCTTTCCAAAGTTGTGACCCTCATTGTGCCGGTCATCGATATCAATGAACCTCCCTCTGATATCAATCTTCATCCAAAAAGTATCAAAGAAAATACCCCAGTAGAAACTGTTATTGGAACTGTTACCGTGCAAGACCCTGATACTAGTCCACAAGTTTTCTTCTGTAGTCTTCTGGACGACGCACGTGGTCGAGTTGGACTTAAACAAAACACTGGTAGGATTTCCCTAATCGTGGCTGGTAATGGATTGAGTTTTAATTACGAAAGGCAGAGATCACATAGTATTGTTATACGTTGCCAAGACAGCGGCGGTTTATTGTGTCAAAGAAATTTTACCATTAGAGTTCTTGATGCCAATGATCCGCCTTCAAATATTATTTTCAAAGATGCGCAAGGAGATACAACGTTGAACCCCAGAACACCAAATATCACCACGACTACTCAGTTGATTACGTCAGCTGTCGCAACTGTCAACGAAACAGCAGCTGTTGGAATTACTATTGTGACGTATGTGAGAGTGATGGATGAAGATAATATCCATAATCCTCTGCGCGCTCAGTTGCACGTTTGTACACTGATAAGTGAACACGATGCTCAATTATACACCATTGTTAATGCTGGCAACCCGCTGAACTCGAGCAGTCTACAAAGAGCTCGGCGATCTCTCGACAGCGTGTATGACACAGTTCCTAATGATTTTATGGTCCAGCCGGGAACGAATGCAATATTAGTGCGAAAACGTCTTGACTACGAAAGGAGGTCCAACTATACATTGTATTTGAAATGCACCGATAACGGTATTCCTCAGATGTCCACCGTGGCTCCATTGCGAGTTTACGTTCTTGATGTGCAGGAGGCACCTACAGACCTGTTGATGACCTCACTATGGGTCCCAGAGGACTCAAGAGAGAACGCTCTTGTCGGAAACTTGACTCTAGTCGATTCCGACCACACGCGCTCGGCATATTCTTTTAAAATAACGTCCCGTGGCGTGCCGTTCCACTTGGTTGGGCGCCAGGTGTTCGTATCACGTGTTCCGCTTGATCATGAGACTACGCCCTTAGTGACATTGCAAATCACTGTGAAAGAGGTATACACCGCCCTTAAACTTGTAAAGAGTTTTGATATAAATGTAACAGATGTTAACGAGTCTCCTAAGAGCGTCACTTTGGACGGCAAAACAAAGTTTAGTGTTCTTGAAAATGTCGTTATTGGCTACGAAGTTGGCGCGTTTAAGGTTGAAGATGAGGATAAGTTTGACAAAGACTTTATCATCACCATTACTGAACAAGAAAATGCGGATTTTGGAGTTGTGAACGGAAAGCTTGTCACAGCGTCGCAGTTAGATGCCTGGAAAATAGATCAATACATAATCAAAGTACGAGCTACTGATCAAGGGGGACTAAGTACAACTGCGATTTTTACTGTAACTGTGAGTGCAGTCGACGCATGCGCTGTGAATAACGGTGGATGTAGTCGACATGCAATATGCTCCCGAGCTGGCCCGGGACGGGCATCGTGTGCTTGTAAAGTTGGTTTCACAGGTAACGGGCTGATATGTTCAGACATTGATTTCTGTACGCCAAGTCCGTGCCATGTTGACAACTCTATTGACGAATGTCGCGATGGCTTTGGTGGCTGGTTGAACTACACTTGTAACTGCAAACTGGGGTGGTCCCCGCCAGATTGCAAAGCTGAGGTTAACGAGTGTCGACCGAACCCGTGTCATTCAAATGGAACAGAGTCTTGTGAAGATCTTCTGAATGGTTTTAAGTGTCACTGTAATCAGGGCTTTACTGGCCAGCTTTGCAACGAAAATGTCAACGACTGTACCTTAAATACTTGTCTTAACGGTGGGACATGCATCGACAAAATTAATGGATTTATTTGCATCTGTAAGGCGCCATTCATTGGAGTTAACTGTGACACAGATGACACAATCTGCCGAGAAAACCCGAACATCTGTCCTCGGAACGGTTCGTGCATTTCATATCCTGAGGACAAGGCCAAGTTCTCATGCCGTTGCGAGATTCCATGGAGTGGTGACTGTACGGGATGCGCTCCCGGGTACGGTGGAGCAAACTGCATGCCCTGTCAGTACCCTTGGACGGGAGAAAATTGCGAGCAGGACTGGAGAAATTGTCAGCCGAATCCGTGTTTCAACGACGGGACGTGCTATCCCCTCAAACACAAAGATTTTAGTTGCGTGTGTCCTGCGCATTTGTTTGGTAAAAGATGTGAAAACAAAGTTAACGCTACTTTATCTCAGAATAGAAATGAGGACGATTTTCTTGGAGTAGAAGGGAAAATCGCCATCATAGTTGTGGCAGTGATACTATTGGTTGCTCTGGTTGTGGTCATTGTTGTTTGGAGAATAAGAAAAAGGCGTAAGTACAGATCTCGGAATGCTAGAATAGAATTCAACCCCAAACAGAAGAAACTCGAGATTGGCTCTCCATTTAGAGACAACGTAGAGAGAAACAAATTCGAATTCTCAAACCCAGTCTTCATCATGGAGAGTCCAGAAAGGGGTAACACTGCGCGTGCGCGTACTGAAGCAGTGTCTGGAAAAGGCGACGAAGTTTATCGGGGACTTCCTGAGCCCACAGTAATACCAACGTCTGAACACTCAGCGGCGTACGCCTATGATAATCCAGTCTACGAATCAGCAGATACAGTTCTAAGTAGGCATAGTCAGGTTACCCATAATCCTCTCTGTGAATTCATGGAAGACACGTCGAACGAAATTCTTAACAACAGGCGTGTGTGGAGAAAACGACCGGAAACTTTGACGAGTCTATCTCATTCTAACTGCTGAACAGGGATCAACGCCGGCGGCCGCCGAGTCACCTATTTTGTAGGACCCATCTAAAGTATATCCTCGTTCTCTCGCTTTTTGTACGATGGTCGCGACCAGACTTGACTTCGTGAAAATCGTTAGCTTTGCCGGCTCACAGGGTTCGTACAGAGTCTGGAAAATTGGGAAAAATGTGGAAAACCAAAAAATGTATGGAAAGTCTGGAAAATGAAGCAAAGATCTGGATAAAGTCTGGATTTTCTGGGCTCTACTCCGTAGCAGAAATAACGCCCAAATTTTTTATTATTATTATTGAGAAAATATGCTAAATGCTCGAAAATTATCCAAAACATCGGAAGACTAAAACGTAGGTCAATATAATATCTAAAATCTCGGCTTTTTCGTGAAATGGCAATAGTCTGTAATACTTTTATAACTAAAACGATTACCTAATTTTGAGTCTGGAAAATGAGGAAAAAGGTCTGGAATTTTGCATTTGAATATCTGTACGAACCCTGGGTTCAAAACAGATACTTGTGATGACAAGGGCTCCGACGAGGTCTGTCCAAGAAAGTTGGCTTGAAAATTGGTTTATAATAATAATAATAATAATAATAATAATAATAGTTAATTAATAAAAGCAATGTTTCAGCAATAGCTGAATTACATTGTCTATTAAAAACCTTCACAATACACCATTTTACTAATGCAAAGTTTCGCTAGATCCATTCCTTCGTGGGGGCTAAATGTGATGTTTAAGTTGAGTTTGACCGAGTAATGATTTTCAGCCCCCACAAGGGAATGGATCTAGCAAAAATTTGCATTAGTAAAATAGTGTATTCATTTGAATAGAATCCCAAATCTAAGTTAATTGTATATCACAGAAACGTAATTTAAAACCTTACACTGGAGGCGACAGTAAAAGATTTTTGGGTATGGCAGCGGGGATGGCAGAAAATCCTGTTGTGTCTCAGGCAATACCTAGGAGTTATATTAAATGCCGGCAAGAGGTTATATAGCTTATGTTTGGGGTTATTTACAATAGAGGCAAAAAGCTTCTGAGCAGCAAGGGAACGTCATGACAAGGCCTCGCGATATGTTAGTCCCTGGCCTAGTATGATCGAAAGGGCACGCCTCCGAATGCCGGGGGGGAGGAGTATTTGGGTCAATTTTTACTGGGTCTGTACAGGTAGCCTCGCAGAACCCCTACCCCATTATAGTCTATTCTGTGGCCAATTATAGACCCATCTCAGTCATTTTTGGGCAAGTGTAGTTTCCGCGATCCCAACTTAGTCACTTTCTGTTTATGCATCTACCTTATAAAGCCTTTTAACTAGGTCATCCGGTTGTTAAATATTAAAGCAACAGCACTAAATACTAAAACAACAGCAATAAATACTGTGGAACCGCTTACCAGCAAGAATAAGAAAGGCATCATCACTACACGGCTTTAAATCACAAATAGGTTGCCACAACTTTTCGGGGTGACCTATTGTAATCAGACACACGGCGTCCTTGTAAAGCAGGAACTTTTGCTTTATGTGTATTTATTGTTCTATTGTTTGATAAATTTATGAAATTCATTTGATGTAAACAGTTAAAACTAGTATTTTATTGTTCTATTGTTTGATAAATTTATGAAATTCACTTGACGTAAATAGTTAAAGCCAGTATTTTATTGTTCTATAGTTTGATAAATTTATGAAATTTCACTTGATGTAAATAGTTAAAGCCAGTATTTTACCTGAAGGATCTTACCGTGTATTGAATTGAAATTAAAACTTTTTTGCCGCGAATCTTCCCATTTTTAAAACCCTACTTTCCAAAATGTTTTCACACCCAAAATACCGAAAATGTGCGACCCCATTCTAGTAACTCTATTGAAAATGCGACCCCATTACATCCCCAATAGACTATTACCGAGGAAGTACCCCGGCTCTGAATACGCTCAATGTCACTGCTAAGATAAGCAGGCAAGGCATTGTGAAATACATGTACCGGTTGGCGAGGCGTGTTCTAGGGCACTGACACTTCCAATGTACGAGCGGTAAAAGCCAAAGATGATCTGACATTGTCAGGCTGTAAAACTGTTTTCAGTCTCTATGAATGTAGAATAATCCTGAGGCCAATTCTAAAGGAGCTTACAAAGGCGGAGGATTTTAAATAGTCAGGAAGGGCATCTGAATAGGATCCCTCTAAATACTAGCATACACGAAGTGCCAGAATGGATTCCAATATGGCGGCTTTTCGAACACCTCCAGAACGTCTCCTCCGTCATCATGCCCGGGCGATTTCTGCAATTGGGAGACACTTGTCCAGTCCAATACCGGTCTCTACGGGGAGGCGAATGTTCCGTGCTGCAGTGTGTAAAGAGATTGCCAAACCGCTGGTCGTAGAGAACGTCCCAGCTCTGGAGAAACTAAACGAATCACAGGTACCTAACAGAGAATTAGATACAGTATCTGAGTATGCCCCATTAGTGATTAAAATAATTCCACAATTCAATGAGTATTTAATATTCAGATGCGACTGTGTCTTCACCCAGTATCAGAGGTTTAATTTGATACCTCAAAGTCACCCGTATCAGGCGGGTCGGACCCGCATTTGAACATCAAAACCCACCGACCTGCCGGGCTAGTAAAAAAAAACCGCAATTATGTTGAGATTCTGTGTTTTCCACCAAACCTGTCAATTCTGATTGCTTCATGTTGTCAAATTTAATTTATAAATGAGTTTCAGAACATAAACGTGTGCTACGATGTGCCATTAGCCGCCATTTATAGGCCTCAGAACACTGCTAAACGTGACATCCAAGGCCTGTTTACATGTCTTTTCATTTGTATTTGTGTACATGTACTATACAGGCCCCGGTTTGTTCAAAAGGCGGTTAAGTCTTAACTTGCGGATAAATCGCTATCCGGGACGGCGGTTAAAATTTAACTGCTTGCGTCATCTCGGTTGCACAAAGCGCAAATAGTGCTATCCGGCTTGTAAAGGACACTAGAGCGAAGCTCCTGGATTTAATTAATTTAGAAGTAATTTAGAAGTAATTTAGTTTAGGCATTTCCTATTGGTCACTTTTGTTTGTTTAATTTCCGAAAGTTAGCGTCGGT
>JAOEHT020521878.1:0-16600 GCA_025448195.2 Parazoanthus atlanticus | reverse complement strand
GGACCGTGTAGCGGTGTTGTTGGCTGTCATCTCCTTTCTACTGATAAGTTACTGTATACTGAGATCATGTATGGACCGTGTAGCGGTGTTGTTGGCTGTCATCTACTTTCTACTGATAATTTACTGTATAATGAGATCATGTACGGACCGTGTAGCGGTGTTGTTGGTTGTCATCTACTTTCTACTGATAATTTACTGTATAATGAGATCATGTACGGACCGTGTAGCGGTGTTGTTGGCTGTCATCTCCTTTCTACTGATAATTTACTGTATAATGAGATCATGTATGGACCGTGTAGCGGTGTGGTTGGCTGTCACCTCCTCTCTACTGATAAGTTACTGTATAATGAGATCATGTATTGACCGTGTAACGGTGTGGTTGGCTGTCATCTCCTTTCTACTGATAAGTTACTGTATAATGAGATCATGTATTGACCGTGTAACGGTGTGGTTGGCTGTCATCTCCTTTCCTACTGATAATTTACTGTATAATGAGATCATGTACGGACCGTGTAGCGGTGTGGTTGGCTGTCACCTCCTTTCTACTGATAATTTACTGTATAATGAGATCATGTACGGACCATGTAGCGGTGTGGTTGGCTGTCACCTCCTTTCTACTGTTAATTTACTGTATAATGAGATCATGTACGGACCGTGTAGTGGTGTGGTTGGCTGTCACCTCCTTTCTACTGATAAGTTACTGTATACTGAGATCATGTATGGACCGTGTAGCGGTGTGGTTGGCTGTCACCTCCTTTCTACTGATAATTTGCTGTATAATGAGATCATGTACGGACCGTGTAGTGGTGTGGTTGGCTGTCACCTCTTTTCTACTGATAATTTACTGTATAATGAGATCATGTACGGACCGTGTAGCGGTGTGGTTGGCTATCACCTCCTCTCTACTAATATGTTACTGTTTAATGAGACCACGTACGGACTGTGTAGCAGTGTGGTTGGCTGTCACCTCCTCTTCACTGGTAAGTTACTGTACGGACCGTGTAGCGGTGTGGTTGTCTGTCACCTCTCTCCACTGATAATAAGTTACTGTGTCATATGGACCGTACGATTGCATGGTAGTTGTTGGCATTGACGTATTATGGACTCACGGATTCGTGCACATTATGAACTTGTGAACTTCACACCTCAGTAGTGTGTATCATGCAGTGTGAGGTGGTGTGGTGATGGCAGGAAAGTAGTTTCTACGCTCCTAGTCATGCTTCTACTTAACTTATTATGAAAACTCGCAAAATCGTTGGTGCTTCTCCTATCTTCTAAATATTTTCTTGTGCACTCTTTGCATCTTTTTACGGCTCTTTTACAGGCCTTTCCACTACGCATGTTCAAACACCTGTCACGAAACCCCACCCTTCTGTCGTGACATCACACTATCCTGCCCATGATATAACGACAAAAGACCTCACTATGCGGGAAGACGAGATCAAAACAGGCGGTAAAACCACCTCAAAGGCGAGAAGGAAAACCACAACTTCAGTAGTAAAAACTACGGCAACATCGAAACGCACTACCTTTATCCAGATGGTTACCACGACCAGAAAAGTGATCACATCAAAACTTCTCACTCTTGCCTCTAAGTGCACAACCAAACAGCCACAATCTGGTACAGGTAAAGTATTTCACACACGCTCGAGTGACGCCGTTGCTCTTTTCAATGTTATAGAGTGTCAAGATTATAACTACGAAACGTTTGATGGCAATAATGGAAGGAGAGTAGCTTTTACGCTCCCCGTTTTGCGTATGTAAAATCTCTGGTTTCTCCTATTATGGAGGCTCACAAAACAGCTCTCTTGTTTTGTGACACTGAATCTTGTGCGACTAGGTTTTGTTTTGTTTTAAGGTATGGTCTGTTGTTTGGTTTTCTCAATTATGGAGAAACTTTCAAGAGCTGCTACAATAACCTTTCAATTTTATAAGTAAGTAGTATCTATAATGCAGCTGGCATGAAGATTTTAGTTTTGAAATTCAGCTGCGGTGCCAGTCTGGCAGCACGATACTCTCTCTATAGTACTGTACAATATCCTTTTCGAGCTCTGGTCAATTCAAAGAAACTCAAACCCGGTGTAAAGTCAAAGGCTTGACCAGGGGTTTGCTGTACTCATGAACATATTATACCTCACTTCCAACTGTTACAATGATGTATACCGGCCTCTTTTTTTCATTCCGTTTAAAATACCAACTATTGTAACAAAGCATTGATTTGTTCAGTCAGTGGAAAGGACGGACTTGTCATATGTTATTCAAACGTTTCCTTATAATCGTTAATTGTGTCATTATGTAACTTTCCGTTTCCAGTTATAGATGTTACTCATTTGCATTTATGAAATACTTTTCAAGAGACTATCGACTTTTAATAACATTGAAATAAATTATTAAAGTATAATAATAATAATAATTATTCTTATTATAATTATTATTTATTTTTGTATTATTACTATTTGAAGTACTATTATTATCAAGAGCTGTGTCGTGTTATCAAGTTGATTCACTTAAAATCGTCCTCTACTATAGTCGGACCAACTTCAGTTTCAACACAATCGGACGGCAGGATAACACGGGCTGGAGATAGCGAGACAAATCCCGGACCATGTACTGACAAGACGCATGTCCATAATCGCAGGGCACCCAACGCTCAAGTGATCACCTCGAGATCCATTATGAATAATACAAATTCAACCATGAGAGAAATGCGTCGAGGTACGACGTATCATTTTTATCGTACACTCTTTTTTATGCAAATCTTTTTATAAAAGCGTTTTGGCTGAAAACGGCCAAAATCTAAAAATATGCGGCTAAGAACAGATTAGGCACAGAATGTTTATTTTTTATGTATCAGTTGCAAAAATGGAAAGGCAATTTCTATATTATCACGTGTTCTTTATAAATATATTACGAGAAACCAGCACTTCCGTCACTGCAGAGTTGTAGGGAGTCGCTGGGGCCCCTTACAGCTCGTTATATAGGTTCCCCAGTGATTTTAGGGGTTCCCACTAATTAATATCTTCCTATTTCCGTCGACCTTAGTAAATTCTGATGGACCCTTAAGGACCCTTGATAAGCTATTTTAATACGCCTTTGTATTTGATCCGCAGCACTCTCTTTTCACTACGAACCTTTTCATTAAAACGTTGAGGCTGAAAACAACCAAAAATTAAGTACGTGCTAAGAACGTATCTCAGGCTTAAACTGAGAAAGGCCAAACGTGTATTTTCTTAATGTAAATTGAAAATGGAAAAAAAGATACTACTTGATTATCACAGTTTTTTGTGAATATCGTAAAATTTCGAAAATAGGCCCGCCCTTTGCTTAAAATAGTCCCAACGACGTAGAATTTTGTATAAAGGTTCTATAAAACAAAACCCAGGATAACAATAAAGGAATGCAAAGAAATATTATGAGAATTTTTAAAGCAGAAAAGCACTATAATTTTACACTTTTCATTACTGGTAATATGCAGAGCACACAGGGCCGTTTCTTTTGGAATGACGAGCTCAAGTCAGTTTTGCTTACAGAACGTGCACTGAGTAAACGAAGCACAACAATTAGACTTCTCCAAAATGAAAACTAAAGAACAACTGACACTCAAATTCTCAGAACAATTAACAACGTTCAGCCCCCCAAATAGACGTTTCTTATAAAAAGATAAAAAGAAGGGTAGTTCTTTTGTTGACTGCGGTAGACAGGAAGAAGTGGAGGAACTCTTATTATGTGCCACCCGGCGCGCAGAAGACAGGTAACAGTTCTTTTGTGATTGCTTGCATTTGATTTCCCCCCCTTTTGACATACAGGAACATCGTGTGACGTTCTTGAGTGTTTGTACTATGCACGTTGCGTGACTCGTGAAGACGAAGGCTTCGCAGAATGCGAGTGTCCCCTGAAATGCAACCTTCGCTATGAACCTGTGTGCGGCGATAACGGAAAATCCTACGAAAATAAGTGTGCCCTGAAGCTCGAATCCTGCAGAACCGGAAAATGGATAAAAGTGGATAAAAAGGGGACATGCGGTAAGAGGCAAAAATATAAAAAAATAGAAGAAATTTAAAGCTAATGAAAATTTAAAAAGTGAAATAATGAGAGAACCTTAAAAGCCCTGACGTACGTAGCTGGCAGTCACGCAAATAAATCAGAAAATATGAGTATTATAAGAGCTCCAACAGGCTGTCGTGGAGATGAGAATAACGCAACGCGACAAGTAACCAGAGACTGCTTGCTGGATATCAAAACCCTTGCTTTAATCTAATTGGTTGGTTAGTTTTTTTGACATTTAAATATTTCATTTAGCTGGCAACGTTTATACGTTTAGTCATACAAACTGCTGCTTTCAAAACATGTTTCCATTCAATTTTTACTCGAAGCATATCGATTAAAACGATTCGATTTGTCAAGGATCAATGATTTATGAGGTTCTTTTGCGTTATTTTTTTCGGCCCGCAACAAAAAATTCACTTTACTTACAAAACTGCAATTGATCTGTTTTAGCCGTTCTAAAAACTAACCAGAAGAATCTCGCTTGAATTATTTATAGTGGTTAATGATTGCGTATCTTTAACGTGCTTTGCCCGCGAGCAGTTGAAAGATTGCGCGATCATACCTTGATCAAATCGGTGTGTTAGTCATTAGTGATGACATGCATGTTAGACCGATATAAGGATGGGTGAAGCAATAAAAAACTAAAATCTCTAAAGAATTCTACATATTTTGATTGCAAAGGAAACATATGCCTACTTTTCGGGGTGAAGGATACGAAGTCGTTGGCAGTGATGTTTTTCATTGATAGATACGAAGCAAGAAGCTGAAATTCAGAGTAAGTTTTAAAATTCAGTACGAATAATCCGGAATTAGTCGGGTGGTGAAGAGGTATACATGCCTGAGTTGCAAAAAAATTTTCTGGCTTAAACGTATAGAACGTTTTTATCTAGCATAATACTTTTGCATCGAGTCATAAATTTGGGATCGACTGCTTAATATACAGTTTTCTCGACTTTCATCAAAATTTCTAAAATAAAAAGACCAAGAACTGAAGCAAGTGAGCAAACATTTTAAAATATTTTAGCTCGAAACCTGATATGAATAAACTTGTCTTTGACAATTCCTCTAATTTAACATCCTGACTTTACAAAAACATTTTAAATTAGCATGAATAGTTATCGCTCTTTATAAGGTTTATATGCGACATTGATTTTCTTGTAAGTCAAATATCCATTGAGTATGTTAAATTTTAAAAAAAAACTAATTAAAATTTGTTTGCTTCAATTTTTATAATCTTATGGCAAAACTAACACTCCTTGTTGTTTTGATTTGTCATACGACTGTAAAAGTTCAAAATTTCGTAGTTATGAAATATTTATGCGGTAAGCAATATATTTGAAAGCAAAGTGTTTTTTCTCCGATTTCGGAGCGTGTTAATTCTACTGATCTACATCAACTCGAAGATATAGGGATTAGGGTAGATGTGATAAATTATTTACTAAAAGCATTTGATCATTTGGAAACTGAGATATTTTGCTCAACAAAACATTGAACTGTCTCTCGTTCGGCAGAGTAACAACATATAAATTCAGTTTAAAATTACGTGTGAATTTTAGTCGCAAAGCGAATGTCTTGCTGATTCCATGTGAAATTTCAGTTTCGCGTCCTGCTGCTTCGAAAATCTAAAGCCATAAACTGCACTGCATGACTATTCCGATAAGTAAACAAAAACACAAAGCTGAAACTACAGGGGAACGTCCTGTCCGCACAGTTGTTACAATATATAAGAAATCTCAGAATAACTACACTCTTTGTTATATAACAACCTTCTTTATAAGAACGTTGAGCTCAAAAATGCCAAAATTTAAGAACATACATCGGGCTGAGACTAAGAAAGGAACGTATATTTCTGTAAATTTTGAAAATGGAACGGAGAACCGCTACTAAATAACGTGAGAGAGCAGTGCAGTTTCACATTTGATTTTGGTAAACAGGCGATAGCCGAATGCATTTGAGTACATGTATGAACTGAGTTAGATGTTGGGAACAGCCTTTGAGTGTATTTATACAAACACAGTTCCAAGAAATATCAAGAACACTTTTAAGAACACTTGAGGGTGAGATCCTGAAAAACCTTAAGAACGTTCGGCCTCAGCCCACGAAATGGACGTTCTTGTAAAACAAAAAGAATGCAAGTTAATTAGAAGAAGAAAACTGAGGGCTCGCATGGAAAGCGAACGATCTACATAAAGTAGAATCAGTTTCTGAACACTTACACAAACGGAACATGCCCAATTTCGCTAAAAGAAGCCGAGTTGAATGTTGATAAAATACGTAATGTTCCTAATTATGGTTCATGAGAGTGAAAAATTCTCAGATTTAATTCTACATTTTATCGTCTGTAGTCAGTTGTCGTCTTCACATGTTGCCTTTTTTAGATTTCTTTCTTTAACACACATCGAGAATATTAAAACTAACAGGTTTTAGACGCTTTTCTCTTGAGGTGACATTTAGAGCAGACTGCGGACCGATACCCCAGTAAAAACTTTACATTCTAAAACTTTAAACATGGCTAACTCACCCGGGTTCTCTTTCTATCTCAAAAGAAACCCATTAACAGCTCATCGATTTAACAAAAAATGAAAAACTAAATGTAATTAGACTGAGTTTACCCAATTGATTCTAGCGGCATAAAGATATACATTCATTTCATTATAAAATTGTATTTTTTTTGTTAAACATTTTGACGATGTCCTCTCCGTTTTGGAAATGAATTTTTACTTAAAAGTGTATCAGAAAAATCACACTTTTTAGGTGGCGGTTACCTTTTAATAGTAATTACAAAGTCGGATTTCTTCAATCTGAAATTCAAATCAGTTGTTGTTCCGTGATCTGTAAATAATTATACAGTTTGTGGTTTGAGAACCCTCGCCCATGATCGATCTCGTTTACTACCTGCGGTCGTTGAAACAACGCTGATTTGGTTAACGACACTGGTTTGAAGAGTACGTTTTTGAGCAATCACCCAGTTTCTTCATTTATTAACCTGTTAAACATGCTACAACTCCTCGAGGCAGATCTTCGGGGGGAACAGATTGTAATGTATGAAGTTACAATGACCCCCTTTGCCCCATATTATACGGGATCTTAGCAAGACAATTACAAGCTTACAAGAGTGTCCTTAAGTTCTATAAATCAATTATTTGTAGCTGATACTAAAGCAAAGCTCATCTTACATGATGGTATATAGTTTTCTTTTTCATTGTTCATTACTATGCATAAAAAAGAAAACAATTTCAAAATAATTATAAATACATTTTTAGTAATTAAGTAGACTTTAAACGCAATCAGCGAGGTGCTTGCAAGGGTAAAATTAAATGGAAATTGAGAGTTACATATGCAGCATTTTTACTTTTTGAAACGATAGAAGTTGTTCGTGGCGCATAGTGAGAGGTTCTGTCACGGAAGTTGAATTCAAGTCATTGGTTGGGTTAAAATAACGCGTGGAACAAGTTGTTCCCGTTCAGCCTGTTTATTGGATACAGAAGTCAGGAGTTGATTAAACATCATTATTATAGTCCTTCTTCTTTCACCTGTTTCAAAAACTTAATATATTTTAATACCGAAAATTGATGTTTGTGGGTTTTGCGATCAAAACTGTATGTGTAAACCTTTGCAACGCTTCTGCTAGAAAAAAAGAACTGGCCATATCCATACTCTATAAAACTGCAGGAGATGTACTTCACTATTCATATACATGAGCAGCGAACAATTCGCCGGGAAAACTGAATAAAAGATAGGCTTTGTTTATAATTAGCATTTAGAGATCGAGGTTGCGCTGTCATTGACAATGAATAAATTATGAGCATCAATACTCAGTGGGAAAATACAGCTGTCGGCACAAGAATAATTCATAACCCCCGCGCTTTCATTAATTTGAAAATGAATTCGGCACAAATACCAACTCAATGAAGTTATAGACTCAAGCCGGTTTTAACTTGAAACCATGAACACTTGGATAAATGTCAAGGCGACCACAATTGCTGGCCAATTGCTTCCTCGACAAGATTCGTGTCACTTTGTTGTGCGTTCAAGTTAGTTCGATTTATCACCTAACGCCTGGCTCGCCATCATAGGTGAATGATGTATCCAAGTCACTTTAATACCGCGTACGGTAACGCTTACAAATTCGTCTTTGGCCTCTTACTGCTGTTTAAACCAAACGAATCTTCGATTTCAATTCCCTTCATTGGACTGGAGAGGTTTTATATTTACCGAGGTTAGTGGAGATCTTCTCAAACGTTAATACCTACTTTAAATAGACAAACGCCATTTAGGTGCAGCGACTCGTGTTTTTTTAATTTTTCAAAAAAGAACACAAAATATTTTATAGAAGCCCGATTTCGTTTTCCAACAAAATATGCTTTCTTACTGCTTCGTTACAGATATACTGTGTATGCATTATACTTGATTGCTTTTCGAGAAACAATTACACTTTTAATTTGAAGGTCAGTCCGTATGTTTGTGATACGAGTGTTTTGATCGAGCCTAAGCAAACTAAGAGAGAGAGAGAGAGAGAGAGAGAGAGAGAGAGAGAGAGAGAGAGAGAGAGAGAAAGGAAACTATTATTGCTCAAATTGTTTTTATAAATCTGCGTTATATATCTTACTGAACCACAATATGAGACTTGGTGAAGTACAATAAATATTTTCTTTTGCCTGGTTTTGACACAAGAGAAAAAAATCGGCAGCTTATATATTATTAGTTTTGAAAATTAGCCACAGTCATTATATTTGCTTATTACTTTCCAACCAATTTTCAATATTTTCCTCTTGATAAAAACATTGAGCTTTGATGAAGTTGTGAGACAATGCAGTTAATAAGTAGACATATATTTCTAAATTTAATGGTAAAGTCAAATTCCTTTTCGGAAAACAGTAGTCAGCGATTAAAATTTGAATTCATATATTCACTTTTTAATAATATAAAACCATCAAGACACACAGAACCGATTCAATACCTTGAAATGTTCTTGGACTCGAACAAGAAAAACTGCGCAATGACAAAGTTGGCAACATAATTATATAATCAGCTTTTGTGTCAACTATTAAAAAAAGAAATTACTAAACTTTCGTGATTAGACTAAGAGAGAATAATGTCGACTGCGCGTAAAAAGAGTAACGTATTAATTGTGGGTCTTTCAAACTTTCTTTTGACTTTTGTTATTCTGGTTTGTGTCACAGTTAAATGTCTAAAGAAATAAATTGCTTTTCTTTTGCACCGGCGATAATTTACGATCAAAAAGAACACTTTATGAGAAGCAGGCGCCACTGAACGATAATCTCAAAAGATCCACCTGGAAACAGTCGTAGATTTTTCCGTTGGTGTTGAACATATTATAATATAATCAATATTTATCAAATTGTTAAAGCAAAAGATGATTCTATTTGGCCACTTAATGAGGTATTGTTTACAGTTCTAAATGAACTACATCTAATTTGAGCTATAGTTATTGTGAAATGTTATAATTACGATGGTTCGGCATCTATTGTCAAGGAAAAAATCGTTCAAAGAATTTAAAACATGGTGATTACTCTTTTACATGGACTGAGAAAACTACACACCTGTGAAAATTCTGTTTCACCAAACATCTTTGAAAACGTTTAACAGACCGAAAATATATGCCATCATGGATATTGTCGGTTTTTTCCATTGATTGAGAGTGCATTCAACTTGTTTCGGATAGTTTTATGAAAAAAATAGCTCACTGCTTTTATTTTTTGCCAAAGTAATTAAGAAAAAATGATAGAGGAGATTCTATGATGAACTGACTAAAGCAATTCACGCGACCGACCCAATATTGATTATAATTAACTTCTCGACAGGGCGAAAAGACCATCATTTTGAAACAAGAAAAAGTATGGCTTGTAACTAAGCTCCAAACTGTGTTTCACATGTTCCATATAAATAAAAAATAAGCCTCAAAATCTGCAAATTACTCATGAACATATTTTAGAGCCAATTTATTGTTTTATTGTTGTTTACTTTGGCAGAGGTCAAACCCTCTATTTTTTGGAAACCTTTTCCCTGCTCCATTGCAACCGAGTTTAGTGAGAATGTTAAAGCTTTTGATCTCCAATCGTGAATGGTCAAATGAATCCTAAAACTGGCTGCAGTTTTGTGAGTTTCTACTGTCTCTCTGCTCACTACGGTCAAGCTAGTTTTATACAATAAATTGTACCCGAAAAGTGCTCCCAAACAGCAGCTTTGTTAAGCTCGGCAAATATAAGTGAAACAAGAAACAATAACTTTGCAACTAAGCTATTGTCATTGTCAGTGTCATTGCCATTATTATTGCCAATTTAGTTTTTCATTGTCACTGTCACTATCATTATCATTACTACTACTATTATCATTTTCATTTTCATTATCATTATTATCATTATTGTCATCATCATTATGAAACAGCAGATTCAGCAAGGCTTATATGTTCGAATCGTCTATCGACACAATACTGAACAAGGTATTAGACTGGTTATAACAATAATTTAATGCAATATTCAAAACGTGCATTGGTATACATTAGGCTCTTTGGTAATCAGCATTTGTAAATAGAGACACTATGTAAATATTGTATTAACTACTTTGTATACTACACACTTTGGGCACTCTGCACTTGTAATGAAAACTGTGTGCATGTGCAAACAAGGAGAGATCAAAAGTTATTTCAATGCTGATGTTGAAAAGGATATGAATACCTGCTTTTAAATTTGACAATGCGAACTTACAATGAAGATTAATTTCTTAAAAAACGCAAAGAATTAAAAATCAATACTTAGAATTCAGGGCTATCATTGACAACATCCGCTAGGTAACTGAGCTTTAAAAGGTATTAACTTAGTTAAGTTACTCCTACGTAGCTTTCGCTAATATAGTTCTTATTTAAATTATTCCTTCTTCGCTCTAATTCAAGCTCTCTGTTCCTCGCCAGAACCCCCTTACCAAAATGCAGCTCACTACTGGCCATTGAACAATTTCACCAAATCCAAGACTTTACTTGATTTACGAGGGCACTGTAAAACATTAACCTACAACGGGGTTCGCCTGTCATTTGCCGACCAGCTTGGTCACGTGATATCTCTTGATGGAAGAGACGACTGGGTACTTGCCAGCGGCATTCGTAGCAAATGTATCAAGGACCCCACTCATTGTAGCGAGGGATTGTCAGTTGCATTCTGGATAAACTACACCAGAGGTAAAACAAATTTTCATTTAACATCTTTACTTAAAGTTGTAGGGTTTTTTCACTAACCTTTCTTTTACTTCCTTTAAGACCGATTCCCTATGTCGGTTTTATCCAGCGAGTACGACAGAATTAGCTTTGAAACGAGCCCAGTTCCAGGGCGCCATGTTTGATTCTGCCGCATTTCCCAATAATCAGAACGTGGGCTCAAGTATCCGATATTCTCGTCCCCGTCCCCAGAGCTTTCGTACAGCGCGCGACACTTACCAGTCGCGCGCCGTACGACGAGAATGCCGGCGAAACGTGAACGAGTCACGGCCTATACATTCTGCATGACTAATGGCAAGCAATGCTGCAAAACCCAGTGCGTTACCTCGAGTCTGGCACTGAACACTTTTCGAAGATCGTAACTTTGTAGCGTGTTTCCTCGGTTTTACAAGGTCTTGCCTCTATTTAGTTAGTTTTTAAAATTCACGGCAACATTAGAAATATTTGATCCGCTTCTTGCATCTACAAAAATGTGCCACAAATTTGTACAGAATTTCACTACAATTTTATTGGTATTAACAAAACTGCATGTTATACATTTTTATTTTTGGAAATTGTGCTTAAAAATAAACGCGCGCTTTAACTCAAAACTTTTGTTCAGGTTGCGTTATCCTGTCAGGGCCTACAATAAACAGCGTTTTGAGTCCCCAACCATTAATTCCTTTAATAATTTACCCCGTTAATACAACCAATTCGAAATTTCTAATGAAAGCTAAAAGTTATATGACAAAAGCAGCTGCAATGAAATTCATAAAAAACATAATATTTTTATTGCAAATGTTGAAAAACATTTAGTATCATCCTCTGTAATTGGTTCGGCACCAACTTACAGTGTGGTGGGTTGACGAACAGAAGCTAACAGAGAAAGGTTTCCGATACTACCCCGTTAGTTCGACCACCCTGTTAATACAACCACCCCGTTAGTACGACCAACATTTTTATTATTCATCAGTCCTTAATCCCTATTTAACAGGGTTCAACTGCATTTAGGTCTGGTTGTGTGATCTCTATTTTTTTAACCTATGATGAGCAATAAGAGGCAATTTGCAGTCTACTGAATGTCGTTTATTTCCCCAGGAGAATACATATTGTCCTGTGGACGGTACACTGACGACCGGAACGGACCAGGCTTTCGATTCTTTTTCTCCAAACAAGAAAAACATTTCGTCCTTCAACTTGCAACACAGACCAAGAGATGGGAAATCATACTGGATTATCTTCCGCGAGACACGTGGTCTCATGCGTCTATCACGTGGGACAGGCAGCACGGGCTGAAATTCTACAGAAACGGAGATCTCATTGTCACTAACACTAAACCCAAGAGTGTGAAGTACACTCCATTAAAAAGTCCTGAAGGGACACTCACCTTAGGCCGACCTAACAGTCTGTTTAAACTGCACTCGTACGGGAACTTCTCGATTGGACACCTGGTGATATGGACGAACGAGCTGACACAATATGAAGTGAGAGTGGCGTATGAATCGGTACTCTACAAAACCAAGAAGTCGTCACTGTGCTGTCATTCGAGAGCAGGTGTGAGCGCCTTTTTAGTGTGCGACATAAACCATGCACTGCTAAATACAATTTTGCAAAACCTAAGAATGTCCTATTTTTTAAATCATTTGTCCAAAAACCATATGAATGACCATTCAGGTTATTTGTTTTGAAGAGTAGAAATAAGTGGTGTTATTTGTTCTAACTTTTGAACTTGTTGTCAAAACCCATATAATTATCATTCATTCTGTTTGTTTTAAAGACTAGAAGTATTTGGTATTAATCATTGCACAAAAATTAATAGCTGAGAATTTTCACGAAATTTGAAATTTTGGGGGTTTAAATTGAAAACATGATGTGGTAGGTCAAGAGTTATGGAGGTTTTTATCAGTGTGCTTTCCACTTTACAAGAACTTATTCAGTCAGCAGACTTTTCAATACACCTTTTTAACACAATACAGTTTTCAGTACATTTAGCCACTTAATTTCAATACACTTTTTCATACAATACAGTTTTCAATACGATTCAGCCAGTGGACTTTTCAATACATTTTAGGTTCAACCGTAGCGAAGCTATTGATAAATATTTAACACAGAACACAAACTCCTCAGTCCCTCGACCTTTCCCTGTTCCCGGTCCAAGTGACCCTAGCTCCCTTAGTAATCTCCTATTTCAAAACCGTGCGGCAAAACTAGATAAAAACCTCAATTTTCTGACTCTGGCGAACAAAGGAACAGCTTTATAGACGGTACTTGTAGTGTCTGGTACGGACTTCACTGATTTGAAGAGTCAGTGTCGCGGCAGATATGATTAGGGTTAGGGTTACCTATCTAGTTTTAGGTTGATTAATAATGAAAAAGAAAAATGGATACCGTAAAATCGCGGGTGCAAGCCCCCCGTTTATACGTGGTTTGATTAACAAAAGTTTATTTCCATGAGAGTGATTTTCATCGTCGAATTGTATGAGACGACAGCCGTTACGATCATAAGCCTTTCGTTTGAGCAAACACCGACCACGCGTGGTCGGCGTAACTGCACCGCCCCTTAGCGCTGATTTAGAAATAGAAATATTTCATAAAAGTATTAAGACAACCGCACACATGCATATGCAAACAGACATGCGCGTGCGAGCAATGCCAGGCACGAACGCAATCGCACAATTATCTGAAATAGGCCGCCGTTTTGAGAGTTAGCCTTTCATTAGGGAAAAACGGCATGGACAACGCAGGACATCCGACAACAGACGCGCAGACGTACGCGCGCAATCTTAGGCACGAATGCAACCGCACAGTTCGCTTCCCCCTACACACAGCTACAATACGTTAAGTTATTGGATACGGTAACAATAAATGTCAAGTGGATAACAAGTAACACACTTCACTATCTCCATGCAGCTGACCCTTGCGTGACTAATCCCTGTCACAATGGAGCCACTTGCAGGAAGCTGGAGGACAAGTACAAGTGTGTGTGTCCTCATCAGAGCACAGGCGGCAACTGTGAAGTTCGTAAGTGTCTTGTTCACTTGGTCTTATAACTATTAAACACAAGATAACATCTATAAAAGAAGGCAAGCGTTGAGTAAAAGAGCCAATATTGATTAAACTCTTGCTTGTGGTTTCAGCATGGGTCGGCTCACTGACAATGGGGCTCATCTTCTTCGTCGGCCCCATAGTAGGAAAACTTATCGAACGATTTGGCTGTCGAATCACTGCCATATTTGGAGCACTGCTGAATGCACTAGGACTCTTCCTGTCTTCCTTCGTGACCAGTCTTCCTCTGATGTTCCTTACCTTCAGTCTCCTATGCGGCCTGGGCACTAGCTGTGTGTACACTTCTAGTTTCGTGATTGTTCCAAGGTACTTCAAGAAGAACCGCGCGCTGGCTATCGGATTAATTAGTTCAGGTCTTCCCCTCGGACTTATCGCCGTGACTGCATTAGGCAACGCCCTTCTCGAGATTTACGACTGGAGGGACGTGTTCAAGATCATATCGGGCGTTGCTCTTGGTGCCTGTCTCTTGGCTCTGACGTTTGATCCCAACGTAGATGATGCCCATGAAGTGACAGAGACGGAGAATGATAGGACTGGAAAAACTGTGTTTGACTTGTCAGTTTTCAAGAGCAAGCGATATGTAGTGTTTTTAGTCACGGCGATGGTGTCCTATGTGCCTTCCAACATACCAGTCATTCACCTAGTAAGTCATCTCACATACCAGTCATTCACCTAGTGAGTCGTTTCACATACCAGTCATTCACCTAGTAAGTCGTCTCACATACCAGTCATTCACCTAGTAAGTCGTTTCACATACCAGTCATTCACCTAGTAAGTCATCTAACATATCAGTCATTCACCTAATAAGTCGTCTCACATACCAGTCATTCACCTAGTAAGTCATCTAACATATCGGTCATTCACTTAGTAAGTCATCTAACATATCAGTCATTCACTTAGTAAGTCATCTAACATATCAGTCATTCACCTAGTAAGTTGTCTAACATATCAGTCATTCACCTAGTAAGTCGTCTCACATACCAGTCATTCACCTAATAAGTCGTCTCACATACCCGTCATTCACCTAATAAGTCGTCTCACATACCGGTCATTCACCTAATAAGTCGTCTCACATACCAGTCATTCACCTAGTAAGTCATCTAACATATCAGTCATTCACCTAGTAAGTCATCCAACATATCAGTCATTCACCTAGTAAGTCATCTAACATACCAGTCATTCACCTAGTAAGTTGTCTAACATATCAGTCATTCACCTAGTAAGTTTGTCTAACGTACCAGTCATTCACCTAGTTAGTCGTCTAACATACCCGTCATTCACCGAGTAAGTCGTCTCACATACCAGTCATTCACCTAGTAAGTCCTTGCAAAGTTAAAATACTAAGTTTAAAGTCAAAAACTAACAATTGAGAAGGTTTACAATCTATTAACAAATGTCTAAAAGATGGCTTCAGTTGCGGTTGGTGCTAAAAACGTTTATTGTAGTGGAGTTCCAAGGAGTTCCAGGCAAACGGCACGGTAATTAAAGGTTCTTTGCTCTGTGGCGCTCATATGTGAAGAGGAATGTTCAGTACATTCACGTACGTGTTCAACACACACACTTACTTCATAGTTACACCCCATAACATAGTCAAGCACATACCCGCCAGTGTTACGGAGACACTGTTAATGCTGCAGATATACTATAACTCCTTAATATTCTCTCGACAGGTAAAGTTTGCAGAGGAGGTCGGTGTAGCTGATCACATGGCGTCCTGGCCTCTGTTCTCCGTCGGATTAGGATCGTTTCTTGTGCGACCTGTTGTTGGCCGGCTGTGCGACATCAGCTTTGTCAACACACAGTACGTCTACCAGTGTTTCCTTTTTCTCGCCGGATTAGCCGCGGTGCTTAGTGCCCTGGCTTCAAGCTTTGCAGGCTTGGTTGCTTACGGATTTGCCTACGGGATGTTGGTTGGAGGAAATCAAATTGCGCTGTTTTTGTTGATCCTGACCAGTTTAAGCCCGGAAAAACGGACTCAAGGCTTTGGGCTCTTCCTTTTTGCGATATCTTTCAGTTTGGCCGGAGGCGCCCCTCTTGGAGGTGAATACTTTGCTGTATTGTATAATGTCTTAGTCCAGCTCTTCATTTGTCGTCTCCATTTCAACACTTATCTCTTGCTTGGTATATCTGGTACCCTTGCTCCCCCCTCCCCCCTCCCCTCCCACATCCTCCCTTCCCCCTCCTTTCCATTTAATATTTATCAGAGCTCCGGCAATTAATACCAGGGGTCTGTCATTTATTATGGCCTAACGGGAGGGTTGGCAAAATTTTAGATTG
>JAOEHT020521004.1:0-16628 GCA_025448195.2 Parazoanthus atlanticus | reverse complement strand
GGGGGGAATGGGAGAGGAGAGGTATGGGAAAACATAAAAAAGAATTTGCATCGGAATCATTCTTCCACTTCCCGTCGAAATCAAATGGTTGAACCCTTACATATTAATGAATAATAACTTTATGATAAAATGGCTTTATAATCTCCCAGGTTGTAAACTCTAAAAGTTGAGAGGGACTGGGCACTCTTAATGACGTTTGGGGTGTACTTCCAGTTTACAGGGATGACGCTCTGAAGGACAATAAATCGTTTTTGTAATTCATACTTGAGCTGTTTCCCTACAGGGCGGTGTCACGGTGATTCACTCGGACTCTCCGTTGGGACAATACTCGTATGAAATAACCATGCAGACAGGATCTTGGCAGGGATCTGGTACTACAGCAAATGTTTATATCAACATCATTGGGCAGGAAAGCGAGACCGGGCCCATCCGCCTCACAGATGAATCAAAAGTTTTATTCACACGTGGAGCGACGAATGACTTCCATATTTCACTGGAGAAAAACTTGGGTCAACTGTCTCACCTTCGGGCGTGGCATGACATGACCGGAAGCGACTCTTCTTGGTACCTTAGCTACGTCATCATCCGGGATTTGGACTGCAACGATCAGTGGATTTTCGTGTGCGACCAATGGTTTGCTCTTGAGAGAGAAGACGGTGCAGTCGATCGAATTGTAGCAGTGAGTGACAAGAGTGAGCTTACAAGTTTCAAGACGCTGTTCAGAACAAAGACTTCAAAGGATCTCTTTGATGGCCACTTGTGGATTTCAGTGATAGCCAAGCCGCCAAGAAGCACTTTTACTCGCGTGCAACGAGCCTCGTGCTGTTTGTCATTGCTTTTCACAGCTATGATCACAAACGCAATGTTTTATAATGTCGGAGGCAAGCCTGACACTTCGACCTTCACTTTGGGTCCTTTCACGTTTAACTTAAGACAGATTATGATCGGAGTTCAAAGCAGTTTCATTGCCCTCCCGGTCAACATCGCTATTCTGCAAATATTCCGTAATGCAAGACCAAAAGAACACAATGTTTCCCCGAAGCTCGACAAAAATGCTTCGAAATACAAAAAAGCCTCTTTAAGTAGTGAACATACACCAGAAGTGAAGGAAGAGTCTGCAAGTTCTACAACGCCAGTAAAACCCAAAGGACTACCTCAATGGTGTGTGTACATAGCATGGATTTTGTGCTATTCAACTTCACTGGTCGCCGCAACATTCACTTTGTTCTACAGCATGATGTGGGGCAAAGAAACTTCGAACCAATGGCTCTCTTCCATGTTGATATCGTTTTTCCAAGACGCTTTTGTGACCCAACCAATGAAAATATTTTTGCTAGCTTTGATTTTCTCCTCATTGATAAAGAAACTTCCAAGTGACTTCAGCAAAGGCAGCGAAGAGCAAACAAACCGTGCTGAGATGAAAGAAACTTCAGATAAAATCCAAGAAAAAGAACCAAGCAAATTCTTCCAGGTAAAATGTTGATAAAATAGTACTAAAAAATGTTTTTGCTGGAAATATTTGCCAAACATCGTACAGTTATTGTTAATTCAGTTACGGAGGATGTTGCAGATACGGCCTTTGCAAATGCAACTACCCCTCCTTAACTCCATCAACCCTCATAGATAGAAGGTAGAAGTAGCAGATTCCTACCAAACATTTCAAAATAATTTTAAGTCAGTGTCAACCAATTTTATCTACATTTTACTACAATGTCTGACTTCAATTTCAACACATTTTCCAGGATTATGCTCCACCGAATGAAGAGATGATAGCCAAGGCACGGGCGAGGAAACTCAAAGAGCTTTCCATGTACAGCATCATCAAAGAGAATTTGTTTCACTTGTTCTTCGTATTAGTGCTTGTAGGCATCAGTTATGGCGCTCGCGACAATCGGGCCTACGTTCAGAGCAAAGTGGTCGAAGATCGGTTCAGTATTGAGGTAGGAAAAACTTTTAACACGCACATGAATTAGGGAAGAGATCAAAACATGTTGGGGAAGAGGAGATGGGGTGGGGGTCGAAAGTCACTGAAAATTATATCTCTGTGTGTGTTAAATCGTGGCAAACAGCTTCATGCATAGTCCATCAATTTTTGGAACATTTTCATAGTTTTTGTAAATCATGTCATGGAAAGTCATGGAAAGCATGGAATTTAAATGTAAAACGTGTGTTGGAACCCTGAACAACTGTTTACCGGCACTGGGATGGATGTAAATAATGCAGATTGTTTTGCTTTTAAGTTTGCTTTTAAATAAAATTAACATGGCATTCTAAAGCAAATTTAAGGCCGATTTTGGGTCTGTTCACATGAACCCGGAGTGATGGATGGTATCCCTGGCCAAGTTTCCAGTCCGGCTCGACCCGTTCTCTTACAAATGTCTGCAATTGTTTACACGAACTGCAGCGAGTTCGTGTAAACTGACACTTGTAGAAGTTTGTATGAGGACGGATCCACCGGGGTTGAAAACCTGACCTGGGATAGCATGCAGCTAACTTGTGTATGATTGGCTCTTGATCTACACAAAAAATCTTGAAGTCATTCACACGGTACGATTATTAAAATTTGATACAGGAGATCTGTGATAACAGTGGTATTCATCATCGTTTCCATACTACTTTGGAAATGTGGTTGATTTTGACAGTTTGTTTCAGTTTTGATCTCGGCACATAATTTCAATTTTGAAACATAAAAAAAATCTTACGACAAACTGTGTAACCTGCATGTGCATCTGTCTTCATTACGAGTCGTAGAGGGATTCGCACGACGGCCTGTACGTCAAACGCATGCGAGAGTCGTATTGTCCTAATCGGCCTTGAATTAATCTTGAAACTCTGACATATAGTAACTTAAATATAACTATGACGACAAATTGAGGGCCGATTTTCGTCTAATTCGGCCTAAACGTAGAACTGTTTACCGTCTTATAGGTTGCCAAAGTTCAGGATATATGGTCGTTTGTGTCCAAACATCTGTTTCCTTTCGTCTACGCTCGAGAATGGTACAATGGACGGCTGGACAAGGCTGAAGGTTTCATTTCGGACAAGCAGCTCTACATAGTTGGCATGCCAAGGCTGAGACAACTGCGAGTTGAGAAAAGTAAGAAAGTCACACAGCAATGTGTGTCTATGTGGTTTTGTGGTCTTGGTTTGCATAGTTCGCGTTTGTGTATGAAAAATCTGTTTGTTTCTATACAACTACGTTCACAATTCCTATTGTGTGTACCGGACTGTGTGGCTGTGCTTTTGTCAGCTGCGACTGTGTCTTCGACTGTGGTTGTGTCTGTGGTTGAGACTGTGATGGTGTCTAGTGACCAGGACTGGCGCATGGCTCTGTTTGTGACTGTGTCCGTCACCATGTTTGTTGGTCGTCTTTTTCTCTGTTTGTGATCATCTGCACACCTGAAAACAATTCAATACCTTTTGTTTTCTCCTTCATCATTTCCCTTTTTACGCTGGTGAAAACTACTCACAGCCTGCTAGAACCCTAATGCGGACAAAGAATAACTGTGTGGTACATTCTAACAGGCTAATTCTTTTTCAGCCACCTGCCAAACGCCTTTAGACACGGCAATAGATTCCATCTGTGGAGCTCACTACAATTCTCTCACAGCTGAAAGTTCTTATTTCCTTCCCGGATGGAGAAAAGAGAGTAACTTAACCTTTAAGGCCTGCCCCATTCCCTGGCGGTACCAGACTGCAAGCGACTTGAATGGAGTGCCTTTCTGGGGGAAAAAGTCGCTCTACAGTGGCGGTGGTTACACGGCTGATCTCGGTTACACTCTGAGTCAAGCAAAGCGTATTACTAGCGACCTAAAAGCTCACAACTGGATTGACAGGTTTAGCAGGGCAGTATTTATAGAATTTACGCTGTTCAATGCTCACGTTAACCTGTTCACCGCGGTTACTTACCTCGTCGAGTCCAGCCCAACTGGGGGAGCGTCAACATTCATGAGAGTGGAGACATTTCGTTTGTATCAACACGTGGGACCTTCGGCGGAATTTCTGATTGTTTGCGAAAGTTTTGCAATATTTATAATCTTGACCATGCTTTATAAGGCTGTCAAACGAGTTTGCAGAGAAAAAACAGCTTTTTTCAAGAAGTCTTGGAATGTAGTTGAGTTAGGTATAGTGATGCTGAGTTTCGCAGCGTTCGCTTTGTACCTTATACGACACATCAATTCCGTTCAAACAATCTCCAAGCTCCAAGACAATCCATATTTGTACGTTAACTTCCAAGTGACGGCCTATTGGGGTGAACTTAACACCTATGTTATCGCATTCGTTGTGTTTCTAGCTACACTCAAGTTTCTACACTTAATGAATTTCAATCGCTTCATCGCTCTGCTATCGCGGACTCTTGCGAGGCTGTCCAAACGGCTGCTCGCTCTGGGTGGCGAGGCACTGGTACCTTTCCTTGCTTTTTCCTTGTTCGGTTATGTGGTATTTGGCAGTAAAATTGAAGGATTCTCAAGCTTTATCGTAACTCTTCAAACTATGTTTGCTCTAGTTCTGGGCAAGTCTTATTTCATGGAGCTATCTCACACCGATCGCTATATCGGGCCGCTGTATTTCTCAGGCTATATCATAACTATGATGTTCTTCATGTTAAACATGTTCTGCGCAATCATTAACGACACATACGCTGAAATAAATGAGGAGACGAGCGCAGCAGAGTTCGAGATGATGGCTTTCATCGGCGGCAGATTACGAGCTATGCTTGGAATAACTTCGCCTCGTGTAATAACCTTTGAAGATTACAAACATCCTGAAGAGGAGGCCGTTGATTCTAAAGTGATTTGTCTTACACTGAAGGGGAAAGAACAAGAAATAGATAACGTTTTTACAAATTTAGAGGAGTTGGAAGACAATATAGCGCTAGATGAATTAGATATTGCGACAAAGTTAATTCGAAACTGCGAGTATAACCCTACAACGCTAAACAAGCAAGTTATGATTTATCTTGCTGAATAAGATAAGATTGTATACTAAAAGGAACATATTGACGATTCTGTTACGATTCAATTTCGGATATTGCTTCAGTTAGGACAAAACTTTCCATTTTTGAAAGGGCGTGACTCTTAGGGGTAGGGTTGAGAACAGTTTTAATATTTTTGTCACCAATTATCTCTCAAACTAACAGAGATAATGCACTTGCTTCAGCGAATTCTTTAAATCTCATTTTTGCCATAAAAACCCAAGCTAGCAATAATCGAACCAAACCTGTCCTAACATGGGAGGTATAGGTATGGTTCACACTCCCCACCACCTAAATCAGTAAATATCGGGTCCACACTGAGGTCCAAAGCTTTGAACTCTTCCCTTAGCAGAAGATCAGATTCGCGAAAAGCTAGAAACAATATATAACGAGTCATGGTAATGGCGAAAAATTCAATCGTTATTCCTGAACGACAGCTTCTGAATAGGACTTCAGTTTTGAACATCTGTTGCATACGCCTCCAAGGCTCTTGTCACACTGGCGGCTTACAAGCGCAACTGAGAAAATCCTGAGAAGGCCTTGATTTAGCCTAGAACAGCTAAGAACAATCGAGGAAAATGTTAGTTTTTTCTGCTATAATTAATGGATCACCTCTCCCAAAGTAGAAGACTTCTCAAAACCGCCTTTAAATTCTCGATATTTTATGTATTTATCTTTGACAAACTTGAACGGTAGATATTCTTATCATAAAAGGACGGCGAAGCGAGAACATCGTTTTTTCGCTCTGCCACCTAACAAGTATAGCTAGTCCAACATTCCCCCAGATACAATGTGCCAAGATTTTGGAACCTGTTCAATTAGGGCGATGCAACTCTTGTTCGCTAGTTTTTACTTTATCGCCCCGGGTGTTTAACATTGATAGGTGCATAACACGCTATAGCTAGAATCGAGCAAAGCAAAGCGAGGTCTTCTAATTTAATTGGAGCTATCGACTCCGATATCAAACACTTTCAGATTGAAATAGTTTTAATTCGGAAGTAACCCAACTTGGTGGGACAGTAGACATTAGCGCAAGCTAAACATTAGGATTAACTGTTTAAGAATTAAGTGTAACAGAGTTGAAGCTGAAGCCAGTATTTAAGACGAGCCCCAGTATAGGACGAAAACATATTCATTATATAGCAGATCACACTAAAGCCTTCGAACCTTCTTGGTAACTTCTTGTTAATAGTCTGTAGCATCACAAGCTTTTTGGTCTTTGATCATTTTCTTTTACACGTGGGACAAACGAAGCGATTCAATCAATTCAAACTGTACGGTCAGTCCAGAGACATTAAACTTTTTACAACACGATCAAAGAAATGAAGAGTTGGCGCTCGCACACACATGTTTTGATGTCAGTTTCAGAAGAACATCTGGAGTAAGATTCGTTTAACTGGATTTTAGTTTATAGAGAATGTGATAGCAAAATATGTGTGTAAACCATCGTCGGAAATCCAGGGAGTCAGGGAAGGGGGAAGAGAGAGGAAGCAAAAAAAGGGAGGAAGTGGAAGGGGGAGGAAAAGAGGAAAAGTAGGGGGACTTTTCCTTTTCCCGTTTCTTTCCCCCTTTCTCTCTTTTTCCCACCCATGATGTCCAGGGTTTCCGGGGACGTGTGTATAGACAGGCGTGAGATTTACAAAAAATATATAGACAAATAACTGATTTTCAGGCGTGAGAAGTAATGTTGTGGCGCGTGATACGCCCTAGGCGCGAGAATGCACACAAACACACTTAAATTAGCAAAACATAAGTCCCCAAACGCGCACACGAACATTAGTAACAATGTCGTTATATATAAATATGGCAAGATGACTATAACTGAAGTAGATATTGAGGAAGAGTTACTTATGGCAAAAATAAGAAGTGTTCGAAAGGTTAGCGATTCGCCACCATTTGTTCATTCCCTTTTCATACGAGAAGACGCGATAGAGTTGCAAGATATTTATTTGCACAACAACATATACAAAGATATTCTGGCTCTTCTACACATGAATGCGACTCTTGTTTTACTGGAAATGTTTAAAAATCATTCCCCAATTCTGTGACTGATATGATTTAGTCATTTTCCATTTTCCCATATTTTAATTTCAATTTATTACAGCTATAATCTACGTAATTCGATTTCATGTAAAATTGGGTTTTAAAACCGGATTTGTTATACAACAATGAAACATGACATGATAATAAAATATAAAGTTGTGCGTATAAACCCGTTATTAAATACCTCAAATCCCCGTTTAACATTATTTTCTTAAAAGATAAAAAAATGAGATAAAATCCTTGCTTTTAGCATTCCAGCACAAGTGTAAGAGGCAGCATTTGAGAAATTATGTTGAATGAAGAGCGACTGTTTACAATTTGTCGACGCTTTCTTAGAATAGGAATGGCGCAAAAAAAATATCCAGTTTATATAAAATGATTTAAGAATGAAAGCTTATTCTTGATGCTACAAAACCAAAAAAAAAAGACATTCTTATTGCCTCCTCGCCCAAGCCACCTCTCCCTGCAGCTGCAGCACTTTGTCACGCAACAAAAACCTAGAAGTTGTGCAAACACGCATGTTTTGTTACACTATTCTTGCTTAAACACCCTAGATTTCATCCACGGTGCTTTCTAGTTCCAACATGCAATACTAAATTTAAAACCATAGCCATTAATATGGATTCTTTAAAGGATAAGATATATTCTTGTTGTATCCTCAAAGCTACGCAAAAGCTGTTTTTAAAGAGCGCATTAATTGAAAAAAACCACCAATTTGTTTTGTGGCCCCGCTTCCTACGGACCAATTGGTAATGAATGATTGAAGAAAGAATCTATCGCCCAGCCATTTATGCGCGAATGCTTTGGTTAAAAATCTATAAATTAACTCATGTACTGCAAATGTTTCAGTGGTTGATTTAAGAACACGAATCCAAATAAAACATATTTACAAGCGAATCTCTTAACACGGGTCCAGTGAAGGATCACGGATGAAATTAGTTGTTTAAGTAAAGTTTAATTAGCATCTGAGAGATCCTCACGACGGTGGAAACATGAGCGAGACGGTGACGTAGATTGGCAGAACCACATCCCGGACACTGCAGGGCTGAGTAACAAGAAAAACTGTAATCAATACCTGTCCATCCTCGGAGACCCAGGGGCAGTCAGTCCGGCGAGCGAAAATCAGGCCAAGCGAAGTGAGGCTAAGATCGGTGAGGCGGAAGGCCGAACCGCGACGTAGTGGAGAGGGGGGAGGGGGGAGGGGGGATAAAAGAGAAACATTAAACGTTTCTCTTCCTCCCCTTTACTTTTATTTTGCCCCTGATTTTTCGATCGCCCTGACGGACCGCCCCTGAGTTTCCGAGGATGATACCTGTCAAAAGTTAAAGAGGTTTGGAATAATGCAGATCTAGCGCTATGGGATTATTTTATTGAAATAATATAATTAATAATGTGTTGCTGAAATTGATACTTGTCAGGCCGACAGCTAACGAGCTTTAGAATAATTCAACTTAGCGCCATAGGATTTATCTTTATTGCAATAATATAATTAAGATGTTGTAGTACATGTATAATTAAGAAGTTTCCCAGCGTTCCCCTCGGCCCTTATCTTTCTCTCTGCCCGGTTGTCTTGGAAACCAGAAATAGAACCATTGAGTAAGCGAGGAAGTTTAATACCGTGAAAGCTCTATTAAGCCCCCCCCCCCCTCCCCCGGGGGGAAGGCTTAGTAGAGAGAGGGGGTGGGGGGGTTAATCGGCAATGGGATCCTGAATAGGTACAAACAGTGACTTATATTGATGATATATGATAATAAACGCGTGAAAACGGAACTTTTTCGTGTACAAACTAGTACACGTCTTGCCGTATAATAGAGACACAAGTTCACGAGTGTAAATCCTTCCAAGGAAATCGAGTTACATAAACCCCAAATGACATGTCATGTCCAAATCAGTCTACAGTGAAGCAAACCCTTTCATGGATTAAGGACAACAGGATGCCTACCTCGCTTCGCTGGTTCTTTCCTGAAAAACTGAAACTCTGGCTCTGGACACCTGCAAAACATGAGCAAAACTCTTTAAAATGTTGGATGAAAAAATAAACATTAACCGAAAAAACTCACAAAATTGAGACTTCTTTATGAGAGTTTTTATCCTGAAATTTAGGAGTGTAGCCACGGATACCATTGTGCATGATTCGTTTGTGTTTGTGGATGTGGATGTGTATGTGAATGAGCATGCGTATGTGAATGTGTATGTGTATGTTTATAGGTACGTGTCTGTATGTGTCTGTATGTGTGTATGTGTATAACCATGTTTGAGTATTGAACAGTGCACGTACGAAGAGTGGAAATTCTAAATAAGGAAAATGGACGAGGCACTAATATATAGACAGTAGTTACTGACCCGTTGTGAACATCTTATACATATCTCCACTGACCCACTGTATTCTGAAGCTATATCGGACCTGGAACAAGCAAGAACAGTGGAAACTATCGGTTAGTATTGATCACGAGTGAGAAAATTTGTCAATGAACTGCTTGGCTTAAGGAAAAAACTACCCAATGGTATGAATGACCAATGGGAATGAAATACATGTCATCGAGAATCTTCTCAATAGTAACCACTCCGTCTAGAGCTCAGACCTGCGTCACGTGATCACTATTTCGAGTATGCGCGCATTCACTTACCTCTCGGTCACTGCGCATAGAAAAGGTATGGCGCTCTGAAGCTCTGAATGACAAGACTGGATCGTTTGGTCTTAGTCTCTGTTGGAACAGAAATACAGTTCAGTTTTAATGCAATACACTATTCACTATTCCTCTATTTGCCCGCTTGGGGCTTATCTTTTCACGGTTTTTGGACTAGGGGCTTATTAACAGAGGCCGTTTTCCCCGAGGGGGGAGTAGGGAGAACACTATAGTTGTAGAACGGACTTAACCCTTTAATCACGGAATTTTTAATCCCGATTTTTCCCGTTGCTTGTGCCGCTTTCGCTCTTCTTTCCCTTTTCTCTCTATGATAACCCGGGTCTCTATTTGTCCCCACCACCTTCGGTGCAAAATATTTTTATCTAGATTGGAAAGTATGCTGGAAACCTTCATGCTGGCTGAAACAATAAAGCTGCACCTCGCAGAGTATCTTGGTTCCAAATGTCTTAAATCCAAACATTTCTGGTCGGACATGACTCAGGGAAAATCGTGCTAGTTTTATTAAAGTAGTTACTCCACAGATGCTTTGGAATTTTTTACCTGAAGAGCAAAACTGTAACCAGAATCTTTGGATGTCACCTTCACTTCGAAGTGGAAACCATGTAGTGATATAATTTCCGAATGAAAACGAAGCTCCTGTAAAGTAAAACCAAAGATTTTAAATGTGAGTCACGAAGAAACAAAATAAAGGCAGGGTCCGCGAAGCAGCCTTGGAAGTGGAGGGGCTGAAGCGAGTGCCAAAGGATGCTAACTATGTAGGGGGTTTGGGAGTATACCGGGAAAATTGTAAATTCAGGTTTTCCGAATTCACTGGAAATGCATCAAAACTCCGAAACACTTTCGTTTGTCTTTCTGAGTCAACAGTTCGTTGGTATTGCCTTGGCGCTCTGGTATTTTGTCAATAAATTCATGAACAAAAGAGTAGAGAGCTACCCCTCCCCCTCTGCGATGCCTGCAGATGGACACTGCATTTTTGAGCTAAATACCTGTTCGATGAGAAAGCCCAGTCGTACAGCTCCTTGTTCAAACCTGGTCATCAGGGACATGTCTCCGCCACCCTGCAGCTGAAACATAATTCAAATATCTTGGGAAAATGCAATTACAGCTGACTTTCGACACTCGGATCTCCTGCTCACTCGAACTAAATCCATTCTCCTTTCAAGTCGTTTTCTCACTAATTGACTCCGGGTAACTCGTACTCCTGTAAACTAACTCTAACCTTTTTACGTTTCCCTTAAAGAGTCGAGTGATCGCGAGTCAATCGTAAATCCTAAGAAAGATCGCCAGTTTTCATAAATCAAGAACAAGTTTAGCATCTATCCATGAACTGTTAGCGCAACTTACTGCATGGTAGTGCTGGCTGTATATATTTAACAACCAAGACTGCGGCACGATGTTCATTTTATGTAACTCATCCAACTGTGAACCTGTAAAGAAAATGCAAAAAGGTTAGAACAAAAAGGAAGTGAAGTGAAACACTACACCACATCACACATTGGGCATGAGGGAAAAACTTGAATCAAGCTCACACACTTACAAAAAGCAAAATCAGCTATATCAGTGGAGGTTTCTGGGCAACTACCCACCTACCCCTCCCTTAGGTTAGGGTTAGAGTAAAGGTTGGGGTTAGGTTTAGGGTTAGGTTTAGGGAAGGGGTGCGTGGGTCATTACCCAGAAACCTCCAATGATCCAAACAATTTGCAAAAAGGGCATAAAGACACGACTGTGAAAGGTCAACTGCGTAATTTCTTGGAAATTTGCCAGCGTTCGTCTCTCGCTACATTAGTAACTCACGCATGCACAGTGAGTTGTTATTCCCACATGTTCACACGATGTACTACCACTATATCATACGATACCATACTGCTAAATACCAAACTGTACCATAACACGATTCCACGATCTGTAAACCAATATTATAAAACGTTTGAAGTGTTTTAGGGATCTTCCGGAAACCTACATACCAAATGATAATTAAGTAAAAAAAACGCCGGCACATGTGCATCAGAACACAAAAACTGTATAACACCACTGACATACAACATACAACATATAATACATCAGTATAACACCACTACATATAACACCACTACATATAACATATAATACATATAACACCACTACATATAACATATAATACATATAACACCACTACATATAACACCGCTGACACTATACCTGCTACACCACATCAGATGATAAAACACAATACACCAAGCCCTCAGTCTACTGTAACCACATCACAACACGCTGTGCCATATGTACTCACACTACACAGGAAGAATCCTACAGCAGCTGCACACCAGTGTGCACAGCGCTGTTACTGTAAAAAGGAGCACATCGCTGTAACTGTGAAAATGAGCACAACGCTGTAAAAGCGATGAGTGAATCGATGCAACAGTAATATTATTAACAATGTAGTAACAATGATGCAAGTGCCAGTGCACTGTTACAGTAATGTGTACATCGATGTGACAGTAATGTGAGCTTACAGTGCTATCAATTCACATCACAGTTTCACTAGTTTCTACAGCGTTGTTACAGCGCTGTCAGTTCACATCACTTTTCACTAGTTTGTACAGCGCTGTTACAGCACTGTCAGTTCACATCGCTGTTACAGTGCTGTCAGTTCACATCACTGTTACAGCACTGTCAGTTTACATCGCTGTTACAGCGCAATGTACATCGCTATTGCAACGCTGTTACTTCCATTGCTGTCACATTACTGTCGATACCATCACTGCCACAGCGATTTCAGTATTACTGCTGTTACAGCGCTGTAATTATCATCGCTGTCACACTGCTGTCACTTAATTTGCTGTCGCATCGCTGTTAAAAACCAGCTCTGCCACAACAGTGTCAACATCACTGTGGCAGTAATGTTATCAATTATCGCTGTTACACCACTGTCAAGTTCTAGCTGTGTATACTCATTTTTACAAAGTTAGCCTCGACTTGGTGTTGACTATACATAAATACCAGCGAGATGCGAACCTCCAACAATACACAGAGTTGTGAATAGCTCATATCCAGAAAATTTAACATCGAGTCGAGGATAACGCTATAACACGAGTCTGTAGTATTTGTAATTAGCGGCAACTACGAATATGAAACTGGACTATTGAAAAATAAATTAGCTTACCACCCTAAAAAGTAGTTTCCAGTTTTTTCGCACATCTTGAATCGGCAGAAAACAGAGTCAAATATGGCGGAGTGGGTAATTGGTTACTCCATCAGATCATATTGGCTTTCAAGTGTAGTACTACGTCTTCACGTGTTGGTTTGCAACGTACATCACAATCTTCATTTCGGATCGAGCTTGTTATGACAGAGGACGGTTTCAGTATCCGGGGCTGCTTAGTATTACGTTTTTAAGTTCACATATTTCAGGTCCTGTACTTAGACTCTCTCTTTCTCTCTCTCTAGCACTTTATACTCCCTTGGTCGGAAAACTCACTATGCTTAAGTTATCGTACAATCCGTGCTGTTACCTTCAACTTCACTCAACGCGCCTTCTCGTTTACTTGTCTTCACCATTTTCTTAACTAAGGGGTCAAGCTGTCTTCAAAAATTTAGAAGTTCTCTTAACTGAAATGTTTTGAATCAAGAATAATTCATTTCTAATCACACGGATCACAGTTTTATATATTTCAATGGCATTTCCTGCCACTTAGTTCCCTCTTTTTCTCTAGCCATCGCAACAACTATCTCTCCTCCAATTCCTCGTACTTGACCTTCCACCCGTGCTGATCAACGAAATGACCCCCTTCCCCTTCTCATATATATGATCCAACAGTATTTGCTCTCGCTTCTTTTATTTAATTTCTTTTCCCACATCTTTGTCCCAATTTTTCTTGCTTCCCACGTCTTTTTTCCCGTCTCGTAGCACCACTATCTCCCTCACATTTTAGTCTTTTCTTTGCTGTCTCATGTCTCCCGAATTACACGAAAGTGGATCAATGTAGGTTTCTGGGCAACGATCCACCCACCCCTCCCCTAAACCTAAACCTAAACCTAACCCCAACCTTGACTCTAACCCTAACCTGAGGGAGGGGTAGGTGGGTAATTGCCCAGAAACCTACATTGAAATCGAAAGTGAGCACTGAGCTTGTTTTGGCATTTATCTCCCGCTTCGAAATCCAGCTCTGCGGTCTATCCCCACTCAAAGTCTTTTCGCCTTTTTTCTCTTCCCTCTTTCCTGATAACAGACAGACATAAAAATCGCCGTTACCTGAGGATCCAAGTGCTTGTACCAGACAGCAGCAGTAAACGCATCGTATACACTACCATACTGCTCATGGACCGCCATTAACACATACGCTGCATATATTTCTAACTCGGTGCTAACATTGTCTACTATGCCGCCTTGCACCAATTCTCTTGCTGCAACAGCAAAAATATTGAATTACAAATCCGTTCATCACCGGCAGAGTCATGAAACAAAAAATACCTTCACAAAATGCTCTGCGAATTGTTTCCACTATGTATCAAATTTGGCCCTGAATGTTTGGAACTTATAGCCGCGATTGTCTGTTTTGGAAGTGCAGATATGGGGTATTTGCTCAATTCTACCAGCCCAAAGGTAGAGGATTAGAACGGCCAATTTTGACCAACATTTGTAGTGCAGCTCGTCAAAGTTTAAGTTACTTACAATCGACCAAATTTACTTTTGCCAAAGGTGGAATTTATGAACAAAAATTTTACAAAAAATTCAAATGAACCCGATGTGCCCCGACTACAGTGACTAATGCATTAGCTCAAGTAGCGACAGATCCTGTTTTGTCATTATTTTTTGCTACAATGTGATCACTTCTTTTAATAGCCAATCCTGGTCATACGCTATCCCAATAATTTGCCCTCCCTCCGGATTATTTCACAAAAACCCGTTGGCCTGGTATCTGGAGATCGCACTACGCAATCCTTCGAGTTAAAACGAGCACATTCAAAAAGTTTTCTCATTGATTATTATATCAATAATAATAACAATATTTTGGCAAGAAAGCTCCACTCACCGAAACGCTTTTCAGGGAGGTCCTGCATAAACTTTTCTTACTCAATTAGATGAAAACGCTCGCAGTTTTTAGTAGTATTTCAGTTTTAACATATCACATTTATGTTATGCAACTTTTAGCTTTATTTAATCTTGTAAAACGGCTGCAAGTATCTATAGACCGTGATGTAAACACGACAAAGTTGTTGAGTATGTAAGAAGTATAAGAGGAAGGCTTTTATAGAATAGGAAATGGCACGAGTGTATGTAGCCTCTGATAGAAACATTACTTTTGCCATCCATTAGCCAATCAGAGCACGTGTTATATTTGTTCTGTTTTATAAATATATTCATAAGCCATTGCCACCACAACATCGGACGTTTACCACGTGCTAGTAGTTAGCAAATCAGAACGCATATTCTTAACTGCTTAAAAGGCACCATCCCAGAAGGCGTCGGGAGACTAGTAACAAGCGTTACTAGTCGGCTCCATAATTAACATATAAAATGAACAAGTTCTGTTAATTACATGTGTTATATAACAAAAGAGTTGCTTGTTGACTCGTTTACAACTCTAGCTGATAAATGAGCTTACGAGTTTTCAATGTACTTAGATCTATTTCAAAAACAGCGAGTAAAATTTAGGAATGGCCGCCTTTTTGATAACTTTCCGGTTTTCTGGGACGGTGCCATAAGACGAATTCAGTCTGGCGTTCCAATCGCGCAGCCGATCATCTTTGACAGGGAGAGAGAATGATAGGAGGTTTGTTGGGAAGAAAAATATTGCTGGCTCTGCAAAACTCAATTAAATATATGCTGTTTGTCAACTTTCGTCGTACACAGCCTTTTTTAAGGGTTTAGACAGCATAGTTCAGTTTTTGACGATAACGCAATAGAAGCCACATACTTTTAATCATTTCTTAAATAATAATGTCTCACCTGCTAACGCATCTTTGATAGCACAATCTTTATCCCCCTAAAAAAATTATCGGGTTATTCACTGTATAACTGTTTCCCAGCGTGGATCAGTGGTGAATTAATTTGAATATCTGAGCTGTACGACCCTAGTCCCCCTCCCTCCACCTAGTCCTATCACTTTTAGAAGAGCTAATGTTCTGGCTAGTTACCCTTTTATATTAATGAACACCCCTATAACAAACACCCCTTTCTAACAAACTCCCCTCTAACGAACACCTCTCTAACAAACGCCCCTTTAACGATCCCCTCTCTAATGAATGCCACTCTCTAATAAACGCCTTCTCTCTAACGAACGCCCCCATAATGAACGCCCCTCTCAAACGAACACCCCTTTAACGAACGCCCCTCTCTAACGAACGTCCTTCCAACGAACACCCCCATTAATGAACTCCCCACTATCGAACACCCTCTCTGACGAACTCCCCTCTATCGAACACCCTCTCTAACGAACAACCCCACTGATGAACACCCCTCTAACGAACACCCTATTCCAACCAACGCTCCTCTAATTAACGCCCCACTCTAATGAATGCCACTCTAATAAATACATTCTCTCTAACGAACGCTCCTCTTATGAAAGCTCCTCTCAAACAAATGCCCCTCTATCAAACGCTCCTCTCTAACAAAAATCCCTCTAACGAACGCTCCTCTCTAATGTACAGGTACAGGTACACTTAAGCTTTATTGGCATGCTACTAATTTACAAAGTGAATTGCCAAAGCTGTTTTTAAAAGATCTATAAAATTACACATAAATGTCTATAAAACAATAACTATTACATTAACATACATAAGAAAACAATAACTTTGTAATAACGACTATGTATCTCTTAATAGAAGGCATTTGCTGATATACTTAGCAGTACTTGTAATGAATTGAAGTTTTGTTAGATGTTGTGAAGAGGATATAACATAATATTTTGTAGTCATCAAAAGAGTTATAATTTAAGATTTGTGCTTGTTTTGCTGTGAATTGTTGACGTATGTATTCATAT
>JAOEHT020521003.1:0-25789 GCA_025448195.2 Parazoanthus atlanticus | reverse complement strand
TGAAGCATAGGCAATAGTTCAAATTTCTGGTCGTATCTTTAGAATTTTGCAGTCCTTACACATGTCAATAAAATGCATTATTATTATTATTATTATTATTATTATTATTATTGCTGTTGTTGTTGTTGTTGTTGTTATTATTGTTGTTGTTTTGTTATTGTTATTGCTATTATTATTATCATTAATATTATCATAACCATAACCATTATTATTATTATTATTATTATTATTATTATTATTATTATTATTATTATTATCAAAAACGATACAGATATTCCAGTCTTAATCATGCTCGTTTAATCCGGTCCCAAAACAGATAATTGAGTTTTTCCTTGGTGCCGAGTTGTCTTTCGGCTACCCACATGTGAGTCAGTGTATTTCTGGAACATTCGGCAAGACCATTGCTAAAGGCTCTCATATCAATTAGTTAATCACAAATATACGTTGAAGATATTCTAACTGTTAACAGCAACTTGGTTTACCTAAATGTACTATCATTTACGAGGTCGCTATTTAAATGGAAATGTCGCCGAGTTGTCTATAAAACACCAAATTATCGGTAATCTGATAATCCCGAAATGCACTTCTCTTCCCGCCAGTCAGGCTGGTGTATAAAATAGATTGCTAGCTGGTGTATAAAATAATCTTCTAGCTTTCCTCCCTGCCATTTAATACCGTTCTCTTGACTATGGTCTGCTTGAATTTGCCCCTAAGGAAAGTCACCATATAGAAGGTAATTTTCTTTTTAAATTTATGAAGTCTTCGATATATTTCCAGTTCTAAAATAAATACTAGCAAACAAGTCAGATTTGAGTTATGTCTAGAATCTTCTTTTGGAGAAAAACCATAAGGGCTGACAGGAACCTTCAGACGATCGCCGCGATCGCTGTGACCAAACCTTAAGATGTGCTAGTAGCATCAATGAGAACGTTTGTTTCTTTATTACAAATTAAATTTTACCTCGTATTTTAGATAGCATCTTACACGGAGAATTCTATTTTAAACCGGAATCATTTCTACGGAGCATATTTAGTACGCAGTTTAAGTGCAAACAGTTAAATTGAACTTTCAAATGTAGTTTCCTTCATTTTGGGAAAGTGTAATCAAGTTGAAAATATGCAAATAACAACAACAAAAACAGAACATTATTGACCTTGACTCAATCAAAGACATCGGCAAAAAAGGAAAAGAAAATAAATTGCACAAGAAATACATGCATACAAATCTACAATTACACTAGTAATAATAGTAATAATAATATATAATACAACTGAATACAACTGAATATAATATAATACAATACAATACAATGCAGTACTATACTATACTATACAATACAATACAATACAATATAATAAAGTAAGGTACAAAGTATTGGTCACTGACCTGTAATCGATTCTTTGTCCGTTTGCACTTTTGTGCGGATTGTAACACACGTCATATTTTACCTGGCAAAACCTTCAACTTATTTCTTTTTGTCATTTGAAACAAATGAAACACATTATCGGGGATTGCACGGACGTTTATAAGGCTTTAGAAGATCTTTCAAATGTTGAGTAATACTTGTAGTAAGTGCTTTGAAGGTGAGGATCAGGATTTTCAATATGATTCGTTGTCGTACGGGAAGCCAGTGAAGGTGTTTAAGAACAAGTGTAATGTTTTCAAATCTATGGGAGCCAGTGAGTAATTAATCAAGCTGCTGAGCTCTGTAGACATTCAAGTCTCTGAATCAGGTAGTCAGGTCGCTAGTCCATGGAAAAGATTAGATTTCGCAGACTTGCTTCACGTGCTTATCAAAGAACATTATCTCCATTGAAAGGCAAACAGGCAAATTGTTATTGTTATTGTTATTGTAATTGTAATTGTTATTGCCATCGCTGTTGTTATTATTATTGCTATTGCTATTGTTATCGCTATTGTTGTTACTTATTTATTAAATTATTACTGTCATTGTTATTGTTATTGTTATCGTTATCGTTATCATTATCTTTTTGTTTTTATTATAGTTATTGCTTTATTGTTATTGTTATTGTGTTAACCGTTTTTAATATTAATACCAATAATAATAATAATAATGGTAATAGTAATAGTAATATAACAATAACAATTTGCTACGTCAAATTGTTAATACGTTTACTGACTGGTCAACACGTTGCCTATTATTATCATTATTATTAATAATATTATTATTATCTTTATTATTATCATCATTAATAATATTAACAATAATAATAATAATAAATAACAAGGAGAAGAATAGCTGACGACACTTACAAGCAACAACAACAACAACAACAACAACAACAACAAACAATAACAAGAAACAACAAGAAACTTTATTAAGATAAAACATAAGTGATTAGCAATATTTCCCATCCACAAATAGCAACTGCTAATCGAGGTGGGGAAAATGAGGGAAGAAAAGAGAAGAAAGAAGAACAGAATTACAATTAACATACACAACTGACTGACTGTATACAAAAACGTAGGGAATAGGAAGAGGCAGTTACATGCTAAACTGGAAAGACATATATATATCAAGGTGAACACAACGCGAAACATCTGTAAGTTTAATACTGGAAACACTAAGCCTGCCATAATAAACAAAAACGATTTTATTTTGGTGATCCTCGGTATAGCAGGCAGGTGTGTTTATTTCAATCTTTTTGTGTTCTTCTGTTCTTAAAAAGATTCACGCCTCCAGTTTTGTCTGACCCTCAGTGTGAAAATTATTACACTATCAAGTTACCTTTAGAGTACTCCTCCACATACTGTTACACTATAATCAGATAATTGACACAAAATGTGTTGTAGCCAAAACCTCCCAAGTATTTTAAACAGAAGGTATTTCATTTTTTTGAAAGTTTTTACAAGCTTACGAGTAGAAATTATATGGTTATTCTCAATTGTTCGTTTGCATTTTCGGTTAACTCAAAATGATTTTTTCTTGGATACTTTTGTTGAGTCTCAAAATTAGGGGTAAAATCATTGAAATAAATTACGTTGGCTGAAACTTCTATGGAGATCTCTGTTTTTAGAACTACTAAACTGTGTTTCTCATACTAGAAATCCCGCAATAGTCTCGATATTTCTAATAATGGTAGACATGATTCTGTAATATTTCATTAAATTTTCACAGACTGCAACCCGTGCATTGAAATTAAGATATCTATCATGAAGTTTCAACACCTCCTATTGCACAACACTCGGAAAATATCTTCTACAAATGGCAGTACGTGTTTTTATTTTATAGTTGTCGACGTCATCACTCAGAACTCAAACAAATTGTGATCTAACGAATCCTATGAAATGGTTTTAACACCTTTTCTTAGTACTATAATCTCTTTAATTATTAATATGAAACAACTAATAGCTACTTCTCACGTTTTCAAATTTTGCATTATCGAGAGAACAATATATACATTTTCGACTTTAATATTCAAAGTCTATTTCATTGCATTCAAAGACGTCATTTCAACACAGGAAACATTTCCTTGCTGCCAATTGAGATCGGTACTCATATCATGGAATTATTGTTTATTTTCATAACATTCTAGAAACTGTTTTAATAACTGCCGGCTAATGGGAGTCGGTATAAAAGTATCACACAGAGATCATTGCCTTGGACAAGTAGTCTATACTGATATCTCTTGATCTCTAGATAGCATCAATTCCTAACATAAAATAGTGCTTCCTGAAGACAGATAAGTGGTTAAGCCAAGTACTTTACATTGTACCTGTTACAGGCTCAGTCGCAGGTTTCCTTCTTTGATGACAAGTGAAGAAACAAGAAAGGAGACACACGTTATCCATGGTAAACAGATACAGAAAATAGGAAGGTACGCGAATTGAATATTTTTTCTTATATAGATGCAGCAATTATTTGAATAAGGTGAAAACTTGATATTCTATGTATATATTAAGATTTTAGTTTTTCCATTTTGGTATAGTGGTAAGCTGAAACAGTTTAAAGGCAGTTTCCTTGATAAGTCAATAGCCAACTTGCAAGGATTTCTTATAATTATGCGTGTTCAAAATTCAGAATTGGAAGATTTTAATTGAATAAGATTCACTTCATAAGAAAAAACTTTCTATTTGTTGCAAATTAGTTGCACATAATAAAGTGTGATTGATGTAAGTTTTGTGTGTTATTAACATTCCAAAAACAACATAAAGGAGAAATTCAACTTTTGAAAAGGGTCACTAAATTGTCTACATTAAAAATACACTCATGTTGCAACCCATGCAGATTCAATAAAGTTTTGTTTCAGGTTTAAAATTTAAGTTTAGCTTCATTCTATACTATGTAGAATATACTCCAAATATCAAAACCTACGGAAGAACGATTAGGTCATTTTGTCCTTCCTTGTACATAATATTTTAGAACAGCATTGTCTCTTGTTTAGAAAGAAGGCTATTTTTAACGTTCCTATTTACACTGCAGTTTCAAAATGTACTGTATAAAGTCAAATATTTTCTTGAAAATATTCAATAATGTAACAAATATAATGAATGATAGTTTCTGGTTGAGAGATTGAGAGGTATTTAATAATGGGTACCTTCGTGAAACTTATCTACTCTTAGTATTGAATGAGCGACAACAATGTGACCTTGTTTAGCGAATCTTTAGTTATTTGTCTCAGTTATTGAACATTAATAATTTACAATATGGCTCAGTTTAATTTACTAATATGACAATAAACCCTTGCACTTTGGTACATACCGCGCGTTTCCCATGTGTTTGAATTTATTGAAGTACAGTTAATATTCGTTTCTCTAAAGAAAACGCGAGAGTTGCATAACATCTGTACTTATCAAAATGCTTTCGGAATCGGCTCTTAAAAGACAAGTAATCGTTTCGCAATCAAAACAATTAAGAAACATTTATCTTAAAAGTTGGGAACTTCTAATTCAAGGCATTATAGCAACTGCATTATTCTTTTTTCTCGCTTGATTAATAGCCATTTCTGCGATTCGGCGCATAAAACATCTTTGACTGCCCACCGGTTCTTAGTAATACTTCAAGGACACGTGAAAAGAGAAGCAGAAAATAACTTTGGTTCGATAGCTAGCTTCTTCTTAGCAATTTCTTGAACATCATTTGAGTAACACACGACTGGCAAATGCACTTTCAAAGCCATCACTGGTACATTTCTCTTGCAGTACGTAACGGACTCCTTTATTTGTGGTCACATTATATTTAATGATTTCGTCAGATGTTATAACAGGGTGAATTTTGGCAACGAATTACATTCATATCCTCTTTATAAGTAGACAGTCCAGTTCTATCTGTGAAGATCAAAACATTTGTCAGATTTGACCCAACCTTTGATTAGAACTGAATGTATTTTCATGCAAACGTCACGAAAAGAACTTTAAATTTACGTGCATGCAAAAATTGCACCTGTTTTGTTACTTCAAATGTAAAATTAAAAACTGGCCACTGGCGACAAAGCGGCACATCTATCACTGAGGAAAAAAACACTCTAAGTAATTCCAAATGTAGTGTATCATAAATGTATTAGCGTTTTTCCAAATTCTTCGTACTCGGCTGGGGAGTACAAAGAGCTTTATGATTTGTATGTTGTTCGAAAAGTTGAACTAAGCCCTTTTTAGATGCCAGAAAATTGAAAGAACAAGTCGAAGCTGGTAAGAGCTATAATTTGGCCGGTTATCTAAAAAATGCGATATTGGCAAGCTTTTTAACAGTAACAAAAACGTACAGAAAAATGTAATGTGATTTCACTTGGACGGGCAGGCTTACACAGCCACGCGAAATTCACCATACATTCTTTCTTAAAATTTCTGTTTTTAAATACTTGGCCTATGTCACAGTTCTTGAGATAAATACCCCAAATTTTCGCTGCTTCCCAAGTTCGACATGCTCTTTCCGTTTCTGGCATTTAAAAAGGGCTAACTTTAGTTTTTCAAATGACGTACAAATCGTGATAGAAATCTATCTCAGTACAAATTAAATGGCGTCAGTACGATAGCTATCGTGTTAAATAGAATTAAAGCACTAAACTCCTCTAGCTACAGGATAATGCATATATTATCGTGTAATCGCGCGAGCAGAATATGAAGTTAATTTAAACAAGTGTGTTCTCAAAGAGTATCAAAATTGCACGAGTTCTTACTTCTCCAAAAGCACGTAAGTGCAAATTAACGTAAATATGCACCAAAACTTTAAGTAACAGTATTTTGTTCAACAGACTTCCAACAGAAGAGAAACGCTGATTTAAAATCCTCTTCCCGATAACTAAAGAAAATTTTAATACAAAAGCTAAGGGAAAATTTGAAGCAGCTTGACTTCAGATAGTTTGTAGTTGTAGATTTGAGTTATTTATATATATTAGCACAAAGCGACTCGTATAATTTGTAGATGGTTTTCCTTTTTTCCCGTTTTTGCGAATATGATACCTGTTTGTAATCCTTCTCATCAGTAGGTGAATAGCCACCCTGTTATCATTCAGTTATTATTATTACTATTATTATTATTATTATTATGAATGTATGTACGCATAAAAAGAGTTCAAGCTTGCTTCGTCTAAGCTGAATTGCAAAACTGATTTGTCTGCACAGCACTAGGATTCAAAACATATCATAAATTATCACTTCGAAATTTTCCTCATAAAAGTCTTTTTTTTCAGAAGATACAGACGAACTTTCTGGAACTTATAGAAAAGCAAGAAGGGCAAGGAAAATGTCATATTCGTTATGGATTCAAATCATTTTTCGCAAAAACAGAGGATTGCTAAAAAATTTGTGTTTTTAATTGTATTAAACTACTTTTACTGCTCTTACCCAATCAGTATCGAGTAAGTTTTCAATTTGAGTTTCTTTTTCAAGGCTTTGTGAGGTCTCAAGGCCCATACATTTTGTTTTCTCTCCACTATTGGGGAACTTGCAAAACGTTGTTCAGAAATTTCATCGCATTGGTATCTAAGGTTTTCTCTACAATTTGATGTGTCTTATTTGAACTGATGTTAAAACGAATATCTTCAAATAGTTACATAACACGCCTGTTTTCTAAAAATAAGCTCTAAACGTCGTCTTTTGGGATAGCAACTGCAGACGCAAAAGAAATGTGAGAATATCGATAGTTTTCAAGAGAGCGCGAGCTGATTTGCGTGATGCTGGGATGCCTTGGCTCTCGATGCACATCTCGTGAGAGTGGCAACGACCTCAGTGTGACCCCCAGGGGGTGGTTATCTTTGAAACAGATCTGAACCAACTGAGGAAACACTTAGTGGCTTACACTGATTTTAGTTGCGCATACATTACATGTACTGTTTAGACCATTTTGAAAATGATGAGAAAAGAATATGTTGATACCTTTTCGGCGTGATCTTCTTACCTTTTACTCTTGGTAAACACATTTTGCAGATTTATCCTTTTTCTCCTTTAGTAATTCTCATCAGACATTCAAAAGAGGTTTCAGATTTCATAATAGCGTGTGTTTGTTTAAAGTAGGATTAAATCGTAAAGGTGGGCTCTTACTTATGATATTCCACAAACTTTTACTAAGCATTGACGACTTTGATAATTGCAAGGGCTTCGATCAAAACTCCATATCCTTTTCATTCAACAGGTATTACCGAAACTTCTTCCGTAAAAAATAAGTGTGTCATTAGATAAATGCCTGTCTTGACTTGTTGATATTAGATTTGGCTTTTGGCTTAACTATGATAATCGACTAATTGTGCAAGCAGTAAGTTTGAATCAATCCTAAGAGGTATTGATTGCAAATGTTCCCCTTCAAAAGAGATGTCAAAATCCAGACGCAAAACAAGTTCCTTGAATATAAAAACGTTTACGTTTTATATGTAGATATAGCTTTTAAGAAATATGTGACTGACTGAAATTGTTCTCTATTAAGGCCCACTCACTCAGACTCGAAGGTTTTTAAGTGTTATTTGACGAATGCACGCAACTTTTGTGCCTATTTTTCAAGAATTTTGAACTTCACTTTCTCTTTTAAACATTATATTGACAGTGCACGTACACTGCTGCAAAAACCTTTATACAAAGTCCTCCCCAACGAAAAACTGCTCTTCAAAAACAGACCAATAAAAAACAATTTGATCAAGAGTAAAGTCTACAGTCGATCCCTGTCGCCTGAAAATCATATTGGCCCCACCTGTGTAGATAGATGATCACTATGTACAGATATGGACTTTTGATGTTTGGTTCTGTCCTGCATTGATTTTACAATGATTATGATCTCAAACACTTCCAAACTTGTTTGCCTTGAAGCTGGTGTTTGCAGAATGAATTCCAAACTGTCTGGCCCCAAAACCAGCTTTATCAATTTTACAACATGTTACCGTTCAATCGTCCTGACATCGTGTTAGTGAGTTAGTTTTCATCAAATATTGGATTTGTGTCTTGTACTCATTAAGTGAAACGTAGAAAGTGTACATTTTTGGCACTGTTTAAGAACTTCAACCAGATTTTACGAAACATATTATATTCAAAGAACGCATTGACCAGATTTCGAATCAGAAGATGTCTCCAAATCAAAATAATGGCAATATTGGTTAATGTGTGGTTAATATTGGCCGAACAGCACAAGCGTGCGTCATAAGCATGACAGGTGTCTTAATGCATAAAAGTGCATCAACTCTTTTTATTCACGTAGAAGCAGAAAACACATTGTTTCACAATATATATTTACCAGCTCGGAGATATGTGCGTGCCAACTAATTGCAAACGATCTTATGTGTGGCCTAAAACTGAAGTGCTATCACGAATTTCCAAAGATATTATTAAATATTAAATTAATATCATATTTGATGATTTCCAAATGGACTAGAAATCTCCATTTTTAACATCTGGCAGATGTTCAAGCAAACGATCACGTATAAACTGTATGCTTTTAACACTAGAATAACGTAGATTTTTTGTTAGTTCGGAAGAAGACTTTATACGACATCCTCAAGACAGGGTAAGTAAGGATTCATAAAAATGCTTTTGACTTGGTCACATTTAAAAATTTAACCAAATGACTTATCTCTGTTGTTATTTCGAATGTATAAAACGTTTTATGCGTAAATCCAAACCATATGCTATCGGTTGAATATTTAGTCTAGATTTTAGCCCGGGGATGAATGCTCCATAGTGGCGCTAAAGAAAAGATATCAAATTTAGCACAAAAACTATCCTGCAACGAAAAAATGAGTAAAATAATAATTATACCAAAAGCATACGATACATCGTGTTTGTAGAAAAGAAAACATGCCATTATCTCTTTGTCAAATACACCCCACGTAACAGTGTCTTATTAATAAATACCTAAAAGAATAAGAAAAAACTAAGCAAAAGAAACTCAAACTATCTATTACTTGGAAAGTAAAAGCGGTGCAGGTTATGCAGTCGTTTTTCATATTCCTCATAGCATTTCAACACAAGGTTAGTTTTCGTTCTACAAGCTACATCGCATTGATATACAGTGTTTATTATAGCAATGTGGTAGCGGTCGTATTTAGGAATGCTTTAAACTAAAGGTATCAGTCATATCCGTTAAATTAAAATCTCAATTTGTGTTTTTTTGCAATAATTCTGATAGCTTTGCAGTTCATCTTGAACGCACCAGTTTGTTTGTGTTCGAATTTAAAATCAGTTTTATTGTTAGCCGCAAGGTAACACTTACAGCTAATAATTAGAAAGTTTCAACAGCTGCTGAAGTATCTGATGGGATCTTCATGCCTGAAGGCCGGAGTACACCCAAACTAATACATTAAAAATAATAAGAAAAATTAGGTATTATTTTATGTCTAGAGAGGACTGAGTATAACACGTTTCTATCACATGCGCCTACATCTGATCACGTGACAATTCCGATCATTCTCTTGAATGTCTTTAACTGAGGACAACAGTAAAATGCCATTGCTGCAATTATCTTATTTCACTTTATTTTTGATAACGTTATCTCCAGTTTCCTACATTTTAGTCCGATATATGGACAAGGGGACTGGTAGTAAACAGGGAGACTATGCCCGACGTTTGACGTTTTTCCGGCAAACGGCAAGAAATGTTGCAGTAGCAAGAATTCCCCTTGTTGGCAGTACTAAGACGGCAAATCTGAACCTCTTCTTCCCCTAATGTCCAAAAATCGGTGTTTCCGATAAAAACTAGGCCTGTTTTCCAGCCTTGAACAATGGAGTTTTGATCAGTTTTCTACCCCTGCCGTTTGTCTTGCAATGTCAAACATAACATGGGGCTTTTAAGCTTTTCAGTTTAAAAACTCTCCAATGTGACATATAAATCTCACCAGGCTCCATTCTTTTACGAAGTTTGAGCGGATACTAAACTATCTAAATTTCAAGTTTATTAATTTTGCCATATCTATAATACAATATTTTACATTAAATATTTTATGGAGAAATGGCGAGAAGGACAATAGCAAGGCACAAGGCTTATACGAGATGGTCCCCCTCATCTATTTATTGGAATATATTGAAAATATGAAGTCACAGCTGGCTTTTAGTTATATCAAAATGAATAAAATGAAAGGTAGATATTGATCTCAGACTTTAGACATATACACCACACGGGAACAAAAACGACAAAATGAGAAACTGAAAAAAAAATAGTTTAGCAACCCTAGAGAGGGTTTTCATCTTTCTGCATCATGAAGGTTTTGTTGATGATGTCTCTCAATAGACGTGCCTGTTCAACTTTGGATGGGTTGGATGATATTTTGCTCTTTGTATTTTTTTACTGTAGCAACATTTGGGATTACTTTCTTGGACTGCTATATATATGATGTTTTGCTTATGAAAGTTTACGAAGGCCATATACAGCTATAACAAAAATGTTGTCTAGTGATTGGAGTGGTGTATACATATTCAAACGGAAAAGAAATACCGATTTTCATAATATGAAGGAGTAAATTGACGCATTGAAATGTTCAGGTCATTTGTTATTTGTTATATTTGTTATTTGTCTTCACTGAAGTTTTCCAATGTAGAAACTTTAATTCTAGTGCACAATTCCTTTCTTTTTGGCATCCCACAGTTCCCTTCGGTATGAGAGAATAATAATGATAATAATGATAATGATAATGATAATGATAATGATAATGATAATGATAATGATAACGATAACGACAACGATAACGACAACGATAACGATAACGATAACGATAACGATAACGATAACGATAACGATAACGATAATGATAATGATAATGGTAATGGTAATGATAATGATAATGATAATGATAATGATAATGATAATGATAATAATGATAACAATAATGATAATAACGATAACAACGAAAATATCAAAAATAATGATAATAGTAATAATAATAATAACTGTGTCGGAATTTCTAGCTAAACACACTTACAAATTGAGGACACTATAGAAATATACTATATACACTACAACTTGAGGCAAAATATCAAAATACACTGTATACATTATAACTAAGACTAAGAATTTCGTTTATCACAACAATAGTAAAAGAAAAAAAAGGTACTTACTAAATGTATAATCAATTACTGATTTAAAATTTGGCTCTTGCCTCATCCTAACTGATAAATTCATACAATGTGCTCTCAACTGTTACAGTAGCAACATCTATTTGCGCACGTGCTTGTCAGTGTGTCCAGATCAGATCTTCTTATGTGGGCAGAGTACTTAACTTGTGGCTTAGTTTGGACCACTAGTTAGGTCAAAGATACCTCCGGGTATGTTTTCCGTATTTAACAGTGGTGAAACGTTGAATGCTGAAATCAGAATGTCCAAGATTACAGTTGTAAGAAGGTTGATTGAACGATTCTGACCCCTCATATCATGCAGGTCTACGTTGTTCGAATTTTTTATTTCATCTTTGTATTTCCTTCTCATGAGATCAATGAAAGTCTTTAAAATAAAATAAAATAAAGTAAAATAATATAAATAAAATACACAGAAGGAAATGAATTGAAATGAAAAAACAAAACAAAATAGAATAAAAATAAACGTCTGAAAAAACATGATCACTATTTGAAATTGCTTCTTCTAATGAAAACTCTGCAGGCTGTTTCAAAAATACCTTCATTAGCGAATGGTGATTCAGGAACACCTTTCAGATTTCAAATTGTTGCATCTCTAAATACGATTGTTTTGATATAGATTTCTATAAAAGAGCTGGTTTTTGGGTTGCACATGGATATCAGATACCAAGCTCATACTGGATACATATTGCAAGTATCTCCGAAACGTCTTCATATTTTTACATGCAAATTAGATTGACTTAATGTATTGTTTAGTTTTCTTCTCGAATTTCCTCCCACACAAGCAAGACACCTGCCACATTTAAAGTCCCTTCAAGAAACGTCCACACTAAATACAAAATTCAAATTTGGTTCAAACAAGCACATTTTGGAAAACTCTAAACACTTTCGACTTAACTACTTTTCCTGATGAAAGTATTTAGTGCTTGGAATAGATATTGGAATTAACTGTGTTCTTTAATTAATTCTAAATACAAATTTAAGGTTGATTGCCTAAGGCCGCTATGACAACAAAAGCAATCATTTAAAGCAAATTAATAATATACAAGCTCCAAGGTTGCTTCAGAATACACAGCTACAAAAAATACGCTTAAAATAAAATTGCACCATCACCTTATATTTAACAACCCAAAGAACTGTTACTTTAAAGCTTTCATGGGTAAGTGTCACTATACCCATACAGATGTCGTTGGTTCAAAGTTAGTGTGTTGTTTTTGTTTTTAGATAGATTATTAAGAAAATTCATTTCCCTCTCTTTCTCCTTGTTTTATGATCGACCTAACACAATTTGAAGCCCGAAAAACTAAAACCTAAACAAAGAGTAATACAAAATATACTTATATGAGCATAGCCTACGTCAACAATTAGTCGACGCATATTTCTGGAAGCTTGTATGAGTTAGTATTGCTGAGACTCAGAGGCGAACAGCGTTTTTCATTTACTTAGGAATCTAGATTACCAATTCCTGAAAACTTTTCATTTGAGTTTAATAACACAGTATGTAAATCTCACACCAGACCTGCTGAGCTGCAAGATTACGACAGTTTTTTCAATCGTCAAATTTGAATCGCTACTTAATTCTTCACTGAATTTTAAATCTCTCCATTGTCAAGTTTTGCTTGACTTGGTCTCGTGTTTCAGTGCTCACCGTTTGCCACAAAAGGTTTGGATTTTGAACTTGCACACTGTAAGATAACACGTGGTTTTGTTATATTTTAGTTGTTGTTTTTTTGCAAACAATTTCTTCAGCAGCAGAAAAACATAACGTATTTAAATAATTTGCATGAAAATATAACCAATATAGTGCTGTTTTCGGCTTAAATTGCAGTCAGTATTTACAACAAAAACCAGTGGATGGCCCTCTCCGTGTCATCATGAGATCATCTTTTATTGGAATACCCTAATGTAGGTTAGTTGGTTAAATGTGCAGATATCTTTGTTACCTTTTGGATCTATTCGTAAAACTATTAATTCTGTCATTGTGTTTTCTCAAACGGGACGTGTTTAAATATGTAGTAAGAAGTATTTAAGCGCTAAACCTTACTTCCAACAGGTTTACCTACATATGTATATGTACCTGAAATTTGGAGTTTACTTTGAAAGAGAGATTAATTATTGTGATTCTCTAAAAGAAAATGCCTCCACTTCTTTCAGACTCTTACTAAATTATCCAATTCTTGGACTATTCTTACAGTACTGTAAATTTTGGTGATAATTTTGCTATTCTCAAACGATCCTGTTCCAGAACATTTATACGCGTTATTTTTGCATTATCACGGCAGTGACTAGAAGTTCATAAACCGCAAACGGAATTACCTTCGGGAACAGAATACTAACAATACTAAATTAGTGACCAAGTTAGTTCCTTCTCGAGTTGCTACTGTACTGTTCGTCAAACTTCATTTGGCTTTTAATTGTTTATCATATTCAGTAATTTTGAAGTTATTTTTACCTCTTGTCGCTAAATTGTGAAATCAAACTCATATGCGATCAATGTAACTTTAGTTTATTAGCGAATGTCTGCATGAACGTCTAGTCTTCTTCCGTCGATATAGCAATATGACTATTTTAGAAAAGGGCTTGCTTTTTTTTCCTTTCTCATAAATAAGACTTTATTTTTGTACCTTTGTTATGTTAGAATGACGATAGTTTATTCCATCAAGCAAAAACAAGAAACAAATAATGCAAAATATTATCAACATCAAATGGGCTAATGCAATATCCCCAAAGTAATGTTCTCGACATTTCTCAATATATATACTTAATAGATCCTCAGGTTAAATTACTTTTAAGAAGGCGAGTTCATTAATGAAATGAATTCCGTTCAAAACTGTATTTCAGTTTGACTAGAATATTTCGTATTCTAGAATTTTCGCCATTACATAGATATATATTATGTCAATTTCTACAAAAAGTTGTCATTCCCTGTGTTTTTCAGAAGCAGTGGGTGGCTGCGAACCGTTTAAACAAAGTTTCTAATTATAACATGGTCAGTTTACTGAAAAATAGTTAGAAATGGTGGTGAACTTTGACAAACACAAAATTAATGTAAGTTGTAAGATACTCTAGAAGAAATCTCTATCTGTAATTCTTATCTTGTACGATTAATTTGATTTCACCTGGAGAATATTGTCGGGTTATGTAGTGGGCTTAGTTTAAAGTTTTTTGTAATAAACCAATTAACTTAAGTTTCTATATCAGAAAGAAATGAATATGTATTACATGTTTTCTCTGTAAATTGGAGCAGTGAGGATAAAAATAGCTAAAAGATTGTTTAGTCATCCGTGAGTTAAAGCGCACGAAATACTCAGAAAAGTGTAATGAAAAACCAGATTAGATAAACAATCTTCTCAATTTAAATTAACGTGTTCCTCTTTTCTTTCAAAGATGTCGATGGTTTAAATGTAAATCTTTGTACCTGAACTAAAGAAAAAGGTATGTATATCACGAACTGCCTCGACCGCAATGCATTATCTGTTCTTGTCTTAGGTGTCATTTCATGTGTTTGCAAAACAAAAAAACCTGCTGCTTAAATTAAAAAGATTATTACTGTAATGAGGCTGAGAAACGCTAAGTTTCTTTCGGTACATTTGAATTATATCGATCTCTTCTTTTTGTCGTTTTTAAAAGTCCCATCTTTGCTTTATTCCAATGAGCACTATTTTCCAATTTCCGAGTTCAATACAATGGAAGAGACCCCGTTGACAGTACTTCTGGAGCTGTTGTCGGCTTAGAAACTTTAAAACGGTTTCACACAAGCCTGGTGTTCATTTTATGTTAATTATAGCTGTAACAACTGCAACAGATTGTTGAATTATCCGGCCAAAATATTTCATGGGATAATTATGATTTTGACTGAAGGAGTGTGATTTTTCATGTCAGTTTTTGTCAAAGTTTACTGTTTAATCATACATATTCCTGGAACCTTTAAGACACGAATGGTCCACACACAGTTCTAAGTAGTGAAGTGTTAATGTCATCAGGACTATTTTCGTTCAGGTTTGATTCATTAACTGATAGAAGTTTCGTTTTCGATTTGATTGTGAGTATTCGAGAAGGAATCGTTTTGACCTACAGGGGGCGCCAGCCCAGCAGTCTAGAGAGCCAGAACAGCTTGATTACAATCGTCATAATGATGCTAACTGCCATCGTAGTGTGGTTAGTTAAATCGACAACTTCCTTTTAGTACTAATTATATAAAACACCAAGAAGCTTTTAAAGTTTCGTGGAAAATCATATGGAAATGTGTCGACTTAATACGAATGAACGACAACTTTAACACTGTCAAAGCAAAATCTTCGATATTCCCTATGAAGAAAATATTTAAAAAACATATTGTCCTTAATTTAGCCGACTTACATCAAACCTAATTCTGCTAAAACGCACAAAATTGAAGCTACAAAACCAATATATACGAAAGGATCAGTCGTGCTTTGGAAAGCAAAAGTATATTTTAAAAGAATGTGTTTATGGGCAGATTAGAAGCTGCTGCGGAGAATGAGTGTTTTGGAAAGGAAAAAATACAGTTTGAAAGCCCTATTGTAATGGGCAGATTGAAAAATGGCGTGGAAATCAGTGCTTTAGAAAGGAAAAGTATAATTTTTTAAAAAAATGTTGTAATGGAGCAGATTAAAAATGTCGCAGCCAATAAATACACAACAGCAACAATAGTCGGAAATGTTGATTTTACCGGAATGTCGCCGTCTGTTCTATCCTTTATATTCGCTTCCGAAATTAAAGCAGCCAACTGAATAAGAAATATTTGAAAACACTTAGATAAATCTAAGTGTCATCCTTAACTATTCAGTCTAGCATTTGTCAGAATCCGGTTTGATTGTAAGCCTACTCGTCCTTGTAAAGATCTGATGAATTCTATTTCTAGGGTTGTTATTGAGACTATAGAGGACGTTCAGTAATTTAGACAAGAGTTCTTCGTGTTCGAAATTAATTTGATTATGCTGATTATAAAAGATCCTTTCACTTTGGAAATCCTCGCCTCCGGCGTTGTGGAGCTGTTAAGCAGACCATAAGGTAATTCTCTCAAATCTAGTTGAAAATGATTGGTAGTTGAAAGCAAATGTTTCCAAGGTTGAGAAGATATAAATAATAGTTCTAAAAAATAAGTGGACATACTTGAAGATTTAAAAGTCATCACAGCTAAAACTAATTTTCTTGCTTTCGGTCCTTCTCTGCATAAAAAATAGATAATCTAAAATATTCTTTGTTTTTTTCTATTCACCTTAGGCCCGTGAGCTGGTTGTGATAAAATCTAACAATGAAGGACATACGAATAATCATAGTACTGGCCATGGTACTGACAAGTGAAGCTGGAAAGGCAAGCGACATGCGTCCATCATCACGTTCGAGTAAGTACAACTACTCCCCTCTCGAGCAGAAATCGTTTTAAAGGAAAGCATCCTTAGTTAAGATGAGGCAAAATTCAAACTGATAACTGCAACATTGTAAATATACTATACTTTAGAAGTTGTTTTATCCAAGGAGCAAAAGTAAAGAAAGTTGTTTGTTTTTATTTACTCACATTTAGTTACTCATTTGTTTTTCTTTGTAAAATAGCAATGTAGGAAAGTATTCGAAGATTTTGTATTCGGAAAGCACTTCTTTTTTGCAGCTGCCGGTATATTTTGTCGATACAGATTTTTACCAGCCACATTTGTTTGCTTCTCGACTGACAGTAAATGTTTTAAAGCACGTGAGATCAAATAATGAGAGCAGTCTAGTTATAAAGTTTACTTTGTATTGCCTAATACAGTTTATGTCTGTCTACTTTTACCAAAATGCGTTTAGTGTTTGACAGCTTTAAGCAATCAGTCCTTTTGTTTTGCTTACCTTAAATTAATTTTGGGTGACTACTCTAATTTTTCAAAAGTGTTTTGTTTGAACACGTTTGCCTTTCAAACGCAAAAAAGCTTAGTATATTCACTGATTCAAAGATCAATTGTTTAAGTTTTGTTGGCTAAAACATATTTCGGTTTCTAGCTGTAGTATATTTATTACTCTTAGTGTAAATGCATTTTAAGTTTTTTATATGTATATATATTTTCTCCCAAGCTAATACTTTCGATGCATCTTATTGAATCCAAAGAACAGAAAAGGTATTTCGTTTTCATTAGATAGCATTTCGATAAAACTCTGATCTTCTAAAAGTAAGAAATGATGACTCATGAAAAAGACAAACTCAATTTAGAGACCATTTATGTATTGATTCTAACTGCATAAGATCATTCAAACTGTAGAATCCTTTCATAACTTGTAAAAAATGGTATGTATTTCAATTTCTATTTTTTGAACCAAAAATCATAAATCATTATCTATTTCAAGTGTCGAATATATTAATGATAATCTCGCGTTTTTCACTATTTACTTGCAAGCAACTCGCGCTCGTTTCGGTTTTCATTTGCAATATTGTCTGTTATTAAATCCAAAGACCAAAAAAAATGTTTGCTTTTCATAAGACAATATTTCAATGAAACACTGTTCTGGATACTTCTGGCGGTAAAAAATGCTGACTCGGTGAACAAGACAAAATCCCTCCAAATGCTTTTTATGTGTTGATTCCATACCGCAAAGATGTTTCAAAGTGTAAAATTCTTTCCAATATAATCAGATCATCTTGTAAAAAAATGATATGTATTTCTATAAATCCTATTTTACAAAACCAAAAATTCTTCATCTATAAAATATAAGTAAATATTTCTATCATTTTTGGAAAAATCAACTTGTCAGTAACATATAGAATTTGAAGTGATGACGTCATCCAATTAATATCAAAAGTTGTACCTTAATTGAACTACAGAGGCTGCACGTTTCAATTTAATTGCTTTAACACTTCAGATTTTAGGTCAGAAAAATATTTAGGGGTTGTCCATTCGAGGGTTAAAGAACAAATTCGTATGCTTGGAGGTAATATATATTTTTTTGTTTTGAGAACTAAATGTAAGTTATTTGAATGAACAGCGGTTTCCTTCTCCCGCAAGAGGGCAGTTGCGAGCTATAGAACGCTGTTAGTGCCCAGTCCACACCAATGCGTTTTCGTTTGAAAACGGAGGCATTTCGATGTGTTTTGGCCTCCCATCCACACTAAAACATTAGAAAACGCATCGATTCGAAAACGCTCTCAAAAGTGGAGACGTTTGGAAACGTAGACTTGTCGTTTTTGCGTTGGCAGTCCAAAAAGGAACCGCCTTTTGAAAACGCTGACGTCACCTCGTATCACGTAGCTCTGATCGCGGATGTAAACATGCTTGTGTTTTTGCTATTGTCGAACTTGACTGAGAAGTCTATGAGAGTAGAAGAACACATGTTCTAATAACATTAGTCCTCTAGAGATCTTCCCATTGTAGGATTCGGCCAGAAACGCCTATCAAAGACTGTGAAGATATTGGATTCGACCAGGTCGAGCGAGCGCATGGTGGGACAATTTTAACTTGTTTCAGTTGTGGTCCCAGAAGAATGAAAAGAGAACTTTAAAATGTTTCGATCTTCCTTAATAAAACTTAGTGAGTACATTTAGCATTTAGTGTATCCGGTCAAAAACGCTGCGGACGCGAAGCAATCGATGCGTTTTCCATCAGACTAAAAAGGAGCGTTTGGAAAACCCATTAGCGTGGCCAATTCCTATGATCCCGTGCTCAAACACTCGAACACCTTGAGAACCAATCAGGAGTCTAGTAGATATTTCTTTTCTGCGAAGAATTCAAGTTATGCGCAGCGAATTAGTTATTGACAGGTCGCACGAAAACGTGACAGCTTCCAGCTGCTAGCTTGCATTTTACAAGCTTTTTCATTGGCTCTTTTTCTTCAATGGAATGTTAATGGAACGGGCTCATGATGGCATTGTATAATAGTTTTATGACGTCCATTCACCCACGGCGACGGAAACAAGGCGACTGCTTTTGGAAGCAACGCAGTAGAAAGATTAATGATCAAGTGCGTCAGTATAACATAATTCGAGTGTAGTAAATTTCTTCCATATATAGTAACTTTAAGTCGAGGCTAGTTAATCAGTCCATAAACACAGCAAATGTATGAGAACTTGAGCTTGGCTTAAAGTTATTGTTTGTTGGCACTGTGCCGCATTATGAAAGTGGTCTATGGAATACTTCAATCTTTATTAGAACTAGTTAGTTAATTGATAATACAAACTTAAGGAAGTAATACATGTAACTTATTGACGGTTTTCTGTTTTATATGGGGATTTATTTTTATTTTTACGTGTCCGGCAGACCGTATTTTGCGAGCCTCAAGGTGAGCAAAATGCAACTGATGAGTAAATTTTAAAATAAACCCAATATAAAACAGGAAAGCGTTTGATAAGGTATTTATTGTATGGGTCTTAAGAGCAAAAACAATAATTGCAGAGAATCCAAAGCTGAACTAAATGAAGTGGTCCACCATTTTCTTGATAATATGGTGATATATTAACACAATACACGCCATATTTAGACAATCAAAATGCCGGAAAAAAGCCATAATAAACACAAAATGGCGGACTCGTATAATACAAATTGGTGTAACATCAGTACGAACATCAGTCGACGGCGCAGTAGTCAAGTGGTTAGTGTTTCTGACTCGTAACCTAAAGGTCGTGGGTTCGAACCCCGGCCTGACCGCTGTGTTGTGTCCTTGAGCAAGGCACTTTACTCGACTTGCTCCAGTCGACTCAGCTGTATAACTGCTGAGGACTGGCCTGCTATGGATTAGTGTCCTATCCAGGGGGAGTCACAGACTTTCATCCGCTTAACCCTACGGAAACCGAAGTTAAGCGCCGATCTTGAGTCACTTGGCTCGGGAAAGGATTTAGATTTCTATTTTTATGAACATCCATATGTAGCCCCTAAAAATGCGTTGCCATCTGCACCGGGTAAGATCAAGCACGAATGAATTATGGAATTCTTAGAAAAAATACTAAATGTTTGATAAAACTTCCCGACTGGAAGGGCTTTTCAGTGTCATATTCTGATAAACACCAATATATTACTAAATGCCACTGAAAGGGGTAAAAATCCCAACAACAGAAGGATATCTACAGCAGCGTGATCGGGCGGGTAATCAGGACTCGAAGTCGAGACATCCGAGTTTCGTGTCTTTTTAAACAAACTTTTAACTCTTTATCTAGTATTTTTATAATCGTACATTCAAACACATATGCCTCGCTTATATTTTAGATTATATACATTTTATATCTATTCATATATCAGTTTTTAGTGTAAAGCACCTTTAAATTTGTAGAAAGAGACTATATGTAAGTTTAAAATTATTGTTATTGTTATCATTTTTATTATATTTTTTATTGTTATATTGTTAATATTATCATGATTGTTATTATCACTTATTCTATTATTATTATTATTTTTATTATTATTATTATTATTATTATTATTATTATCATTACAAGTCAGAGTTTTAAACCGCTCAGCCACTTTGTAAGCTTGTAAACTATGCTGGCAAACGCATTTTCTTATTAGCTATTTTATCCTACATGTTTACAGGAAAAGTCAATCATTTTGATTCCTTCTTTTTGCACACTAACACCTACTGCCTTTTTCCCAATGCAAAATTGATCAATGTGGGGGCAAAGTTTGATCATTTTGTTTGCGTCCAGAGAGACCTTAAAATAGTTTGTAATTGTATTAACAAACGGGCGTCTACATTGCATATATTTTATACAATCCAAAGAAACGACTGTAGGTTTCTGAACCTAAGTTTATTGAAGCACTCCGGAAATGCATAATAGCATCACCTATTCGTCGTGAAATATCATAATACAATAATACTTAAAATTATTAAAACGCTGCAGAATTAGTTTTCCCTTGACTATCAAAGTTGTGTCCAGTTAGCTGTATCAGTACTCTATCCAAATTTTGGAAATGCAGTTTTGGACTAGCATTTTGGTCTCCACATTTACAACTGACTGACTGAATGTGCGGCAAAAAAAAGCTGTATTGATCATTTGCCTTAAGGAAGATTAAAACTAATGAAGAAAGCGATATATTTAAGTTTTGCAAGTGAAATGATATGAATGCCTTGAGGGAAAATGACTTTTAATTTATGGTAACCGCTCATTTTGATCAGTGAGCAGGTTGTAAAACTAAGTTCAAACTGATATTTTTGATAAACTACTTCCCTTGGAAAAAAACGGTTGTGGGGCAAACAAACTACGAGCCCAGTTCTTTGAATTTCAACACTAGCGAGAATAACATAACGCCAAAAAATATACTGAGTTGCTATACTAATTTTGGCTATTTGTGTAAGAAATATGTTCCTGTAATTTCTGTCTCTTTCACAACAAATTAGAAGTTTGATTATTGTAAGTCGCCAAAAAATTAGGTTTAGCAATAGGAAAATAGATGTCTATCTGTATTATTTCGCGACTTTGTATTCTATTTTGGTTTTTAAAGAGTTCATGTATGTAGTGTTATCAATTCTTTTGTAGACTTTATATTCAATGAAATAAACACTAGGTACGCATCAACATATCAGCATATTTCAATCGCTCGGTGCACTCTTGGTACTGTTGAGCGTTTCAGTATAGGAAGTAGAAGTTACGTCCTTTATTGTTCACAGTTTGCCGTAAATACGGATACCACTTCAAAATTGTGTCATGAGCGGGGGCGGATCCAGAAATTTTGGAAAGGGTGGCCCGATACTCAAATTTTTGGAAAGGGGGCCAAGAAAGAGTATCTGTCCTCCAAAAGAGCTATTTTTCATTGTTTTTCTTATAAAATGTTTGCAAAATTTCTGACGAAAGGGGGGCCTGGGACCCCTCGGCCCGCCCCTGATAAGATGATATCAAGTGAAATTACTTTGGCTTAATAAGAATTATACATTGACTCTGCACTCAGAAAGCTCGATGATTTAATGTGCTTCAGCTTTTTAAAGGTGAAGGCAGAACTGTACAAGAATAATTTAATGCAACTTTATTTGTCGTGTTACAACTGTTGAGTCTGTTTCGAGATGGCGTTCAACATTATTGAAATTTAAATGCTAACTAAAAAAAACAACGTTTGGTTTACAATCTGATTTTGATTGTTATTTCGAAAAATGTATATATTGTGGGATATTGTCATCGTCAGTGCTATGGACACAATCATTTCCGAACTGCGACAACCAAAATTACTAAATCATATATTATTAGATGTTTGAAAGTAATGTTATTACATGTACGTTCTACTTATATTTGAAAGATGTATACACTTGTTTTGTTTGCCGGACTAAATTTTATGTCTATTATAAGTTTCCAATAACTGATGAGACTGCTTAAGGAAATAGGAAGAAACGTATCCGCAGATCAGGTACTTAATTTCCTGCACATCTCCATATTTTTTCTGTGTACTGTCGTTTCTGATTTCAAAATAAGTTGGTTGGTCCTAAATACCCTTTATGTGAGCGGAAATAGTGCCCACGCGTGATAGTTTGTGTCAAAAAGATTAAGGAGCTGATTTTAATTGAATAAACATAAATTGGAAATGCGACTACAAGATTTTGCAGACTGCAAGATTAGCCCGACTGGTTGTTTATAAAACTATCTCAAACAGAAACGTTAAAGTTGTTTTGATGGTTACTGTTAAACTGAAGTCTACTGAAGAACGAGTTCTCAAAAATGACACTTGACAATGAATGGTTTTATGAAAACTGGATGAACATTTGTGCTAAACTGCTTTTCTCTCATATATTTGCTGTTATTACTTTCTGCTTTGTGTGCAAATCTTCAAGGTTTTGGGACAGTCGGACGTCGGTAAACAGCAAAAACTGCATTAGGTGGGGATCGCCTAACCATCTTTTAAGCTCATTTCCACGTTTTTACTATTATTATATGTAATCGAGCAGTTTTTGCACGATTCGGATATCAGGGCGAATTTGGTCAAGCCATGGTTTGTACTATTCGTTGTACCATCTCTGCACCAACAAAAAGGCAAGGATTTGTGTTTTGAAAGTGAAATATTTTACTTAACGACGGCAAATTATCTTCCTCCGCTATACCTCAATCTTCTTCGACAAACTCCAAGAACTGAAAATTATCAACAGAAGTGAACAGTTCGATTTGTGTGTACTCGCAAATCTTTGAATTCCCGCGAGTGCGACGGTAATCGACAGGTTTTGGAGGGAAAATAAATTGTTTCTTACAAGAATGAAATCATTTTCAGGGATGATAAATGAAGTACATCCGTGTCAGTGGAATATCGGGCAAGACGTGAAGTTAAAACATTATTTTCTTTAAAAGTCTGATTGCATTCCCTTTTCCCAGCTACAACGAATAAGAACTCATTTATTAAGCCTGATTGAAAGATTCACAACCGAAAGTTGTGCAAATTTCATTTGATTTCGGAAACAACTTCCACTGATTACTATGGAATATTGTATTTGCTTCTTATTCTTACCGCTAAAATATATTAATTTATTTTTTTCTAGAGCTGACCGGCCACAAATGCAACGAAGCAAAATTTGTTTGTATTGCTATTAGTATCCACTCTTATAAAACCCTGAGTTTCTTGATTAGTTGGAAACCTGCCCGGCGTTGTTTTTAAATTTAAGTCATCCGAACAACTAATCTAACAAATTATGAACGTTCACTTATCGGTTATCCTACAAGGAAATCGTTGTGTATTAAAAAGCTGATACAAAGACACCGAACAGCACTGATGCAACTAAGCAGTTGTTTCTTCATTGACTAGATGCAAATGGAAACTCAAGAAAGTGTGTTGACAGATACGGAAATTGTCAAAAGATAAAAGAAACTGATGGCTGTAGGAATAAAGACCCCATACAACAAAAGAGGATCGAATATTATTGTACCAAGACATGTGGGTTTTGTGGTGAGTAGACACCATCATCACATTAAACTGATTCACTAATTTATAGGGTTTGGTTTAGCTTCATTCATGAGTCAACTCAAAGTACCCGTTCCGTTTTTTGCGAATTATAATTTAAGAAGTACTTTTTGTAGTTCCTTCTCTTGTTAGTGTGTATTTTCTAACAAAATGTATCCACTGGTAGTTTACATAAAAGTGTAACGTTTTTGCAAGTATATCAACATACTCATGAAGCGAACCTTGAAAACCAAGATGGCAAAGTTGGCAAAAATAGGAATTATAGTATTTTTTGTGTGCTTATTGTCAGTATTTTTTGCCTTCGAAGATTGGCGTTTCAAGCTCCATCTCATAGTTGGCAAGAAATTATTCTTATTAATATGGTCAAAGACATTGGTTTCAATCTACAACCACTCCATTATACACATAAGTACATTCATTCATTCACTCCGGGCATTTCGCTGATGACCACATCTAATAAATGACAACCACCGCCACCACAATACATGTACTTATAATTGAGCACTCGATTGATAACCTTTCCACGGCAAATTCCTAATCAGAACCTCCTGGCATTTAAAACAAACCACAACTCCCAGTACACATCTATTAATCCCTCATACAAACTTCCACTCAACATCTAGCTCACTGCTCAACCCTGGGTTGTTTCGTAAAGTGTGAACGAGCACAATAACGTTTTCTTCGAGGTTTTTGTGTAAAACAGTTCAGAACTGCATGCTGGTCTTCGGTTACTGCAACGTTCTTACAAACCGTGCTGTACATACAGATATGGTGGACGACGGAACTGTTTTTGTTTCATAGATGAAAAGGATATCGAACAAGCAAAGTGTATTGACACTTACAAGAACTGTCAACGCGTTAAGGAAGTCGGAGCATGTAGACCTAAAGACACTACACAACTAAAGAGAGTTCAGAAGCAATGTCCCATGACATGTGGATTTTGTGGTACGTACTTTCACCTACATATCATCGCATTGACGCATGCAGCGCACTTGCAAAGACTCAACTACCTAACTACTAACTCACTCATAAGCAATTCGCTAAAACGTTTTGTATCCATACTTGTGTTTGGATTCACATCATTTTGATACCAAATATAGCATGTAACACAACATAAAACAACATTCCAGTAAAATGGTGACAAAGGCTGAAAGCAATAAATTGAAAACACCAAGACTCCGCCAATGTGTTATAAACTTAACTTCTATTAAGTTTCCGCTGATGCTTGCTTGCCTTCAGGATTGTGTATCAATTTCTAACAACTAAAGAAACAATCACAATGTTAGATAGACAGAGAGACTGATGGATTGATGGTTATATGGGTTTGTGGGTGGTTCGGTAGATTGGTTGAAGACAATTAAAACGATTGTCAGTAAAATACTGGAGTGTCAGAATAATACTGGAGTGCCAGGTTTGTACGTGCCGATGTCTTAAAAC
>JAOEHT020520117.1:0-16631 GCA_025448195.2 Parazoanthus atlanticus | reverse complement strand
GGGGTTTGAACGTACACTTTATTATTTAATTGGTTTAGCATTAATTCTCACCGACTAGTGATAGCTCTAGCAATTAACCAGTGAACCTACCCAAGCTTGGCTTCAGCAGGTCGTCGCAAGTTAGGCCTTAGTTGAAATTATGTCCTGCTGCATACACTATATAGAGCTAAAGCCGAAATCTTTACACGGGCTTCATCTTTCATAAAACGACAACATGCAAGGGCGAGGGGTGGAAATGTTCTAATCATGATTAAGGTCAATCATTAATTTTAATAACCAGCTGTGGCAATGCTATGTCCGCTTCACTGCCGGGCCCAAAACTATTTTTTCTTTCGCAAACACCCTAGAATGAGACGGGAAAGTGTTTCTGCGGCCAATTTAGATCCAAATCGGCAGTAAGGTTGTTGAAGCTTGCACGATTTCAGCTCATAGCTATTCTTAAAAGGCACCTTGTGATATTGAAAGCAAATGACCTATACACTTGAAAACGCACGCCCCTATATGGGGTGCTTACATGAAACAGACACTGAAAATTTACTATTGACAGTATCTTCTGGTTGGCACGAGCGCTATTGTATTGAACGGTACAGTGGCGGCACACGGTCTTTCAAGCAAATCTTCCGCGTGCTTTATAGGGTTTTAAACGGTGATAGAGCGAAACCGCCCACTGAAACTTAGAACCGGTTGTCTTGGTAGAGAAGAAGTTGCTTTTAAGTGTGTAATAAGATTGTATTCAAAATGATATTGCTTACACATGTTCGAATTTTTGACGAAAGAAATTTGCGTGAATACAACGAAATAGGGCGCAAGAAAAATACCCATGTCAACAAACGATTCATCACTTGATTTCATTGTCGTCACTCCGTATCGTGGCTCGTTGGAAATGTTGAGTTTGATTCATTTCAAATATGGCTCATAATCAGTCAACAGATGCTCGTGATAAGCAAATCAACATATGGTCTGAAATCACGCACGCGTGCCTTTTGAAAATGGGGTTGTAAACTTGTCTATTCTAATTCATATTTTATCGCATATTGTCGTCACTTTAGTCCCATATATATCTTTTACTTCTTATGTTTGCGTTCCATTTCAGAGGTATACACTTTGTACACATCATCGCACAATGCATTTGTCAGGCTAGAATCGAGAGCTTTGTGCATGTTAGCGAACTTGTGTTTTCTTTGAAAACCGTTGTTGTGCATATACGATTTCACTTCTGAGGAGCGAGAACGAGATGCAAAACAAAAAATACTAAAAAAATACTAAATCGAAGTTCGGGTAGTTTTGAAAAGTAAAATCTTTGGAACATATTTTTCCTGAGCTAAATTTCATCTGCACCCATCGCCCATGGGTTTTGATAAAAAGAATAAGCAATAAAGGCATTCTAGCGCTTGGAATTATTTGTAAAGGTGAAAAACAATGATAGAATAGAATGAAAAAATGAAGGAATTAAGCGGGGGTTATAATAGAAATAAAACTATTTTCTCAGCGGGCTCGAGAACGATTTGGGTGCTGAGTGCTGACAAAATCAATATATCTTAACAAATGTTGTCTGCAGCGGCCGCCAAAGCTCTCTTCAACGAATCATAATAATTTAATAGGCTTGCCATTTAATACTGGCGGTTTGTAGCTCATTAACAGTGGTAATGTGCACCAAAATGTAATGACTTTTTCAGTAAATGTGTGAAAGGAAGACAAAGGATGACAATGGATAAAAAGAAATCGCACAAAAATTGCCAGGGAAACTATTTGTTGTATTTTAAGTTTTGAGGCGCCAGTGGTTTTTGTGTGGAAGATATATCTCACGTCTACAGACGCTCCCAATCAACTGGAATCTATAAAGAATCACCGTTCTTCAGGAGCACGTGCGGGGCTTGTTTGGAAATTTGAAAAGTTCCACTGCAGTAAGGCACAATTCAAAGGTGTGGAATCCGAGACAGTTTTGGAGAAAGGCAGGAAGGCACACAAAGTTACAAATAAACAATGATGGGTGGCCAGACTTAAATAGCGTGACAAAAAGAAACGGGAAACTATATGTCAACACAAGAAGACACATATCAAAACAAGCCACAAGCATGTATGATAAAATGGTAGTTTCTAAACAATTTCATACAGCCAGAGGGAAGAATTAATAATAGGGGGAAGGAAAATATTATTTTGGGAACGCTGAACTTAATCGCTGCAAAACACCTGCTATAACGTGCTCGGGTCTGTGGAAAGAAGCTTGACAACGAAAGAACTTATTCCGCGAGTTTGGTGATAAGAATCGGTGATTAAGACGCCGGTCCACGCCTCTCATATTCATATTTTGCTATCGGAAGATAAGATCTGAGAGATGCGAAAACCCTCAAAGAACAAAATACACAAAACCCACGAAGACAAAAATCCACCCCTCGTGGCATCACCGTTCATCACCGTTCTTTGCGCGCTCCAACTGTCAACTTATGTTTGTGTAAATACTTTCCTGGTTTAGTATCACTGGTGCCAGTTAAAAATTGCGAAAAACAAAGGCGGAGCACTGACTGTCAATTGAGGAAACAAAGTCGTGTACAGGTGACAGGCCTTTGTATACATGGCACCGCCGAGTCTATGGTGCCGTCTCAGTAACCAGGTTGAACATCTGATAAATTATGGCTTGCATGTTTAATTGCTGCCTTGACTTTGCATGTACTCTGAAATAAATACACTTTCGAGTTTCGAGTTTTCCTTTGAGCTTATACATTGATTTCCGTCAACATTAAGAGGCTATTCGGCTATGATGATTTACCTTTCAAAGCCTTCTCGAGGTGAATGAGACGTCTAATGCTACACGGAAACATGCATTATTTGTTTAGAAAACAACAATAATACAATGAAAAGTAGGAAAAAGGTTAAACCAGAACTAGAAAAAAGTCTTGGCCAAATACAGACAAGTACTCAAAAATTCCGCCTTAATATTTCTCTTCTGATGAGGTAAAAAATACTAAGGTTTCAAAAAAAGATACGGATGTATTCGCATACCTCGCCCCAGGGTGATTCAGTGATTTTGTACAAACTATAGTTTATCAAACTAGTGACTGATCAGCTAGAATTATTCTTGAACGATGTGAATCTGCTTTTCTCTGGCGCTGGAGAAAAAACAACAAGGAACTCGTGCGAATTATTAGTACAGTTTTTAATAAAAAGATCTCTTCAATATTATTGCAGACTTACAATACAACTCCATTTATATATATGTATATATGTACATTCAAGGTGTACAGAACGTCCCTGTTTATAACTTTAAAGCATTGTACGTTTCCACCCAGCAGGCGAATTAATATTATATTTTATACTCTTGCCACCGAAAAACTTTCCTTTCCAGTTTAGATATCTAAATTTACAGGCGGCCAAGATGTTGCCACAGTCTGTAAACATATTAATCCAACCATGAGTTTTCCGTCAGTGTCCGGTGGATACTATTCCCTCAGAGGGGGACACTCCTAAACCGCCTGGACCTTGCTCAGAGAAATGAACCTAGTACGAAAAAGAGAACAAGACTTTAACAGACAGCTCGGAAGCCTGGAAAGTTGTGCGAAATTTGGTTACTACACAAAAAAAGTTCTGGGTAACAGTGTTTACCTTTCTAACTTAGAGAGGGCGGGAGAAATGAGCAAAATAGTTATTTTGATCTAAAAATAAATGTCAAAGGACTTGGATTTCTCGCTTTAAAAAAAAACGCTTTCCGTTTGCAAAAATCCTTCTTCTCCTTCCGCTTAAGACTTGCACATTGCAATTAATTGGGAAAAGTACTGAGATGTGTGTACGAAAACGCAGCTCAGAAGCTGGTCAGCTTCCCAAAAAAGAAAAACAGAAAGCAACAAAAGCGACGACCATTTATACGAGTACCTGACTTAAGAGGCTTAATATCAATGCTATTTATAAAGTATTGGATAGAATCTCGGAAGAATTGGACCTGAAAGGAAGTTTAAGGCAAGATAACTTTTAATGTCTGCAGAACTTGAATATTTGAATAAAAAAATAATTCCTCTTTTTCTTTCTACCTCTAATCTTAAAACATTTTTTCGATTTTCTTGAGCTTGTTCTAGGTTGAAGTTTAGCTTCAAGGCTTCGGTCCTATATTACAATATTGCTTTCATATTGAAGCGAAGTCGTACAATCTGCGTCGTGCATATATCACTGTGCACTCGCTGTGAATCAATAAAATAAATTGTTGATAAACTGATCAAGTGCATACCTTTCCATTCCGGCTCGGGAATTGCTTCGAACTTCAGATAAAGCAAAGTTATTTATAACTGAACGAAGAAACTATTTCTTAAACCTTCCGAGTGCTTATATAAACAACAAATCTTGAAGATCGATACTTTTTGCACATGTGGAGTGATGTGGCGAGAGACGCTGCTACAGCGAAGTAACCACCGTGAAGAATGCATTTGCAAAATTAAAACACCTTCAGAACTCAAATATCATTAAAATAGACTGCCTCATTCTAAATGATCTCTCTTTTTGCCACGAATGTTAATAAACTCAAAATCTAAAATATCGTGACTACAAGAGCCTCAAATTCATTGAAGCTGTCGTAGATATGAGTAGTTGACTATACCAGCGATAAACAGGTACTGTTGGCCTCATTCGTAACAATCTTATTTCTCGACAAATGTCAAATCTCCTAAAATAAAAAGCTCAAAAGCATTATTTTCTTGAATTAAATCTATCTTGCAGTTCTCAAAAGATCTAAACTATGGATTGTGTTTTAAGTCCAATTCATTTATGCAAACTTAATTTCCTTCACTTTAGTCAAGTGAGCGTTTTCGTGATCCCAGCCACGGTTTTTTCTTTCAAGAACGAGTTTTCTTTCACAGAAACTGGAACAATAACTATTTTAAAGCGGTGAGTCCGCCTTTCGAATTTCGCTTTGACTCTGAGCACATTGAGCTCGTGTAAACATTAACTGTAGCTGATTTCGTGATCCAGAGTAACATCAGTTTTTTTCTAAACCAGAATCCAGATGTAGATATCAGATTGCTAATTTGGGTGAAAATATTGCTTGGTTTAAAACAACAGAACTCCATGAACAAAGCCTTTGGAGCTGAAGAAAGTGTTAAGCCAGTTATTTTGTTGGAGGTGTGAAGCTATTATTTCAACATACAATGATGTCTAATGTGAACAAATTTCAAATTTAATTGCAAACTCTCTAAGACAAATTTGAATATACAGTTGGTAACTCCCGAGTCAATCCCACATATTATATCCACGAAAACGTAAGGACGTACTATATCAGTCGATGAAAAAGGAATCTTTACTCACAGATAAGCAACAGGACGCGAAATACAAAGGAAAAAAAACGAAGCCAACTGAAGTTCTTAAGCAATGTCAAAACTATGACTCGTTTTCAAAGTGTTTGAGAATGAATTTTGAGAAGGAGAAGAAGAGTTAATGAGTTTCAAAAAAATCCTAACACATTAGAACGTTACTGACACAACAAAAATAGGACTGTGTTTAACGGCTTTCTATGGCAAAATTTAAGTACCAATCACAGCAAAATAATGGCAAGAACACCAAGCTTAAGTCCAGTTAAGATATTAAAGTGAAAGGCAAGAGAGACCATCTGCCGACCTTCTCAATAATAACGACTCTGTGCTGAAAGAAGCAGAACAGAGTTCATCACAGGTTCTCGTTTTCTTTTTTTAAAAAAAAGCTTCCAGTATGCACACAACTGGCAAACTATCCTCTAAAGCAGCAACAGAAAAACCCTAAACTTAGCGGTACCCATGCTAGATTTTAAAAAATCTAAATGGAATACCGGGCTGACATTTGGAATGTAGACTCCCGCAAATTTCTCTAAACGTAACGTCTTGTTTCAGACGATAAATATACGTGATCCAGGTTTGCAAGGAAAGCACTGTCGGCCATGACGAGAAGTAACTGGTGAAGACGCAGACATCATATCAGAATGTAGCGCTTACCAGCTGTTGAAATGGAGCTTGTTCTAGATCATTATGCATTGCAAATTCGTTCAGCGCTTTCCAAGGCTGATAGCCAGGAACATCAGTTAGGGAAACATCTGGTCGTATTCCACCGGGCGCTGTGCAATAACCACCAGAAACAGACCCTGTAATTGCTGAAAGAGCCTGTTGCGGAACAGTTCTGCCGGGTGAACTCGAACATACGGATTGCAAACTCGTGACAGTCTGGAAAAGAAAGAAGCAATACATAAATAAAAAAATATAACAGAAGACCAGTCAGTGTTGTCGCCCGGTAACCACGATTAAGAGAAGTTGTAAATTTAGCAGTTAAACACACAGAATACCAAGGGAGACTTCACGCTGTGCCCATATAAACAGATAATTGTTTTTCATTAGGTCGAAGCGGCGTTTTGTTGGACCAAATGAGAAAATACTGGCTTTATAACTCCAAAGTCATATAACAGATTTACGTGCACCAAGTTCATTTTCAAAACTTAACATCTGAATGGAGTGATCGGTACAGAGAAACTGCTATGAGTACAGAAAAACGTCATATTCAAACTGCTGAGAAAACATTTCCATGCATGTCAGCTGTATTCATAGTCAAAACGTTTGGAGTGATTTACAAATCAAGTCGTCTTGACACCCAAAATTCTCTCTTCAAACTGAAGTTAGCATACGAAAAAAACAAATATTTCCTATCGATTGCTGTCGTTGGAAGAATCCCACATCGCTAAAGTAAACGAAATAGCCGACAGAAAAATCTTAATGGTCAGGTGACGGTTGAGCACACGCGTATATTAACACCTCTCTCTCACTACCCCAATTATGTTAACAACGGCAATGAAATTGAAAAAAGGAAAAGTTTATAATTATACACGGCTTATGTTGGGCCCGTAATATTGCTTAGAAATTTTGTGGTTTATAGTTATACGGCTGTAAGTTCCAGCGACATGAAATATATCGTAAGGTCGAGAGAAGACACCTCATAACATAGAGGTCACCTCACTACCTGATTCGAGTTGAGTTGAAATATAAATAATTTTCCTTGGCTGAGCCTCACCTGTTGTTCGGGGCTTCCTCCGCTTTGCGAAGACTGCCTCGATGCTGGATCGTGCTTTCCTATTAACATCGATTTCTTTTTGTCTTTGCAGCGTTTATTTTGAAACCATACACGTATAACACGCGGACTTAGTCCCGTCATTTCTACTAGTTGTTCCTTCATCATAGCGTCAGGTCGCGGGTTTGCATTATAGCACGTTCGAAGCGTGTGAAGTTGCTTTTCGTTCAAAACAGTCCGAACTCGAGTCGTTTTCTCGGATTTTCGCTTCGGTGGAGAGCCTTCGGGGTGACCGTTTGTTTGACCTACGAAATAATATTTGTGCCTGTTAGGACATAGTGAAGTGTCGAGATCAAACGACCTCTGCTGAGAAATTTCAAAGCTGGCATCAAGCACTTGCCATAACAAATCTCTATACGGTTATATTAGCTGCTCGAATCTTCTCTATTAAAAAGTTCTACTTATGTTGCTCTATAAACAACATCGGAAGACACTCTTTCAATGTTTCTTTCTTCATGTTTTAATATCCTTATCATATTGAGCGCAAGTTTAGTGAAGGACGAAATTTATTGAACCGGATGTGGTTGGAGACAGAAACGAGATTCCGAATACTGGGCAAATAAAGTTTCTTTTCAATACAATATCGGCCACTACGTTTGTCAGTTTCAAAAAAGATTTTGTATTCTTCTCTCATAACGCTTAAGCACTAGAGATCTGTTATGGATACTCAACTCTGTTGAAGCTAATTGAATAGTACAAACACAACCAACAAACATTCAATTCTTTCTATAAAATAAGAACACTGCATATGTTCAGAGCGCGTTGACATTTTGAGCCGTGATTGAGAATCTGCACACATCATGTCAGACAGTCGCATGTCTCCCAACTTACCCAAGACGACGCTCCAGAAGTTCACTGATAGCCTTTTAAATCGCACCGTTTACGAACAAAACTCCACACACTGGTTTGCGTACATTTGATATGTACAGTAAATGCAACTTGCTAATAGCGTTATCGGGCTTCAATTTGATTAGGGACGATAACTTGAAGGCGAGAAGACCTACCGCAGTGCCTAAAAGAAAACACTCACCCCCTACTCGTGTTCCTGGAGTCCCCTGGCCGTTCTTCACATGAGCTGCTTGTGCAGTCGCAGTAGCTTTCTCCACTATCTCGTGGTCCGCCTTGCAAAACAAGCCATCGTCACGAAGAGCATACTCGTCGCCAGGAACAAGTTGCCTGCTACAAGCAACACAGCGAAAGCAGTCGATATGATAGATTTGACTGCGTGCACGCATCACGAAATCATTCTTGTTGAAGGATTGTAGACATTTGGCGCATTTCGTACCAAACAACCTGCAAATTCAGCAAGAACTGTAAAGGTAAATACCCGCTTTCCATAACAACTTGGGCAAATATACCCTTACCCCTTTATCTCCTGGGTAACTCAGGAAATATACAAGCCATTGAATTAAACGTTCTTTTTACTCTGGGCGTTTGCAGATTTTCACTTGCCGCGACGGTGTGTTAAGGGAGATAATACCAGGAAATCAACCAAACCGCAAAAGTGAATCAAAGGATTGCCTCCTGCTTGCGAACAAGCGCAAACTTTCCCGCCCAGCCAAGCCACAATAAGAGGAAGGCGGAGTCGGAAAACTTAAGTGTGAAATACATTTTCCCGAAACAGAGTTTCAGGAGCTGGTGTGAATTTCTTTCTAATTAGCTGTTTTCCTCCTTGCCAGAGCGACTACGATCAAGTCGAGATTAAAACTCGAGTCGAGCGAGGCCACAGAAAGGTTGAAACGAGCGATCGAATTGAGGCAAATCAGTTGAGTATACTTCGGGGTCAGATAAGCTGTCGAAACAATAAGCTACCTTGCCGTCAACTCAGTGTCTGTTCATAATTGAGACGAATAATAAAACATTCGCGCAGGCGATAGCCATAGCCAACACAAACCACTGCAACAACACATGACTCCGTCAAAGAATCTCTAAGAGCGTACCTCTCGCCGATCTCTTAAGAGGTTGTTTTAATAAACTATAATTTGGTGGTAAGGGGAAAATGAGAAACAAACCTTATATAGTCTCTCTTACAGTATGTCTTTCCATCGCGAACGAAGCAAGTGCACGTCTCATCAAGATATGCATGGCAGTCGGCGCACTTGAGGCAGTTGGCGTGCCACTCAAGGTCCGGTGCAACACGGAGTATGAACTGGTCGTGGATTTGAGAGCCGCAGCCAACACACATGGAAACCCGGCGCTTTTCTGCAACAAGAACAAGAGTTCGGTTGAGAGCCTAAACAACATCACGATGGCATCAAAGCGTGACAGGAAATGGTGAAGATTTAGTCTAATGACTGGGCTTTCTCAAGAGCCAAATGGATGCGATCTGCATTTATTTCGAGCGAAAGTACAAGGTTGGATTGCTAGTCGTACTTGCGGCCGTGTGCTCTCCCATGCTGGGGCGGCCAGGCAATTGCACTTTGCTAAGTTATCTTCTGGAAAGGATTACGAACTAAGCGTGTACACCAGCTGACGAAATGAATACTTCAAAATTCCGATCTCTCTTGGGGACAATTTATCATTGGCCGTTGGATGGCCTCGCTGATCACGTGACACGGCTTGTCATTATGTGTGAGTTTATTGGCCGCAGGGCGGCCGAGTAATTTCACAAATTGGCGCCTGTTGTGAAACAAGCAAATTCGATTGGATCTTCGTCTTTCATGGTGTCAAAGTCTTTAATTTCTAGATTGGAATCAATGATTAAGACAGGTGGGAAACACAGCACAGCTATCGCGTTAGTCCGACAATTACGGGGAGAAGCTAGTTTAGATCTCGCAGGCGATTCAAGCCAACAAGCACGGGAACTTAGAGTTGATGTGTTACTTTTCACGATACAGAGACTTCTATTCCTATTCTTTGTTTGAGAAGCAGAAATTCTGACATGTTGCAAGCGAATACCATCCAAGGTCTTTCTTATGCCAATGATACGGTCAATTATACTAGCGTACGGTTCCCATGAAGCACGTGGCACGAAAGCCTCGACTCTCGCCAATTTTATGCCAGGAAACACATCAATAGCTGCCTCGAAGAAAACTTGACAAAGGCTTTGAGAAATCGACCAATATGAGAGCAATGAAGCAAAATCTGGCAGCCCGCGGGTTTTATGAGTAGCGTGTAATGTTTATGTGCTGTCAATGGCCGTGTCAGTTTTCACATGCCTTCCTTTACTATTGTCCAGTTCTTAGGGGGTGGTGACAAGACAACACTAAAATTTGAATTGGAACAAAGGCCAGATCGCGAACAAAATTTGCTTCATTGGTGAACACAGTATTCTAATTAGCAGGAATTGCTGTAATGGAATAAACAGGCTTTCGCAAACTGTAGCGCTCAACTCCGCCCCACTTATCACTGCAAGCTAACCGGATTAAGGGATGTTTGGGGGATAATATAGCGCCTATCGGCTATCGATGATATTTGACAAACCTAGTGGTTTTGGTTGCGGGAAATGTTGAAAAAATGACCCGAAATGACCGCGATATTGACTTAAATTGGAATGGAAAATATTTACAAGAGAAATTTTTCTATTCAATGACTGAACAAAGTACGCATTCAAAACATTTGTTGGCTGTAACAAAGAGAATAAAGGTCTTTGTTTTCTTAGCTGAAGTTAAGGATTTGAAAAGCATTCACCATTGTCAGCCTTATCTATCCATCGTTTCGGGTGGCTGCGGCCTATTGTATACAACCCAGGCAATTTCCGTGATAATTGCTTGTCACCTGTCAATCTTGTGATGACCTCATTAGCTAAAGCTCGTCCCCAGACCCCCTACCACGGCTATTAACCTTATTTCCTGTGTGTAATGAGGCATTTAATCCAGTTCTCAAACCTTCTAGCCATAATAATAGAAGTATTCTTTGTATAAAACCCGAAAGAACTTTCGCAGAGACTTCATTCTGTACCCAAATCGAACCTGTAAGTTTGCCCGCTCGTTCCGGATACTTTCTGTGTTTTTAAAGTCAACAAACTTGAAACAACTGTCAAGTTATCTTTCGGGGTTGGATAAATATTTTACAATGTGCATGAAACGCTACATTCGAAGCTTTGGACGTTTGGTGATCTTCAGCAAAGATCTTTTAGTTTTACATGACAACAAAACACTAAATCGCCATGAAATGATTATGAATGGTAACAGAATGGATCAGTTAAAAACAAATTTCAGTTTTAATTGCGAGTTTAATTGTAATCGTTTCAAGACAGTATGAAGAGCGATTTATCAAACGCTTGTGCGTAAACAAGACTGTCATGGTCACAATAAAAGTGTAACATTTGTTTGTTTGTAGTTCAGTTGGCGCCATCGAAGTCGCGGTCACTGATATCCAACACCAAAAGCGAGTGGCCGACTCACGACTGCTAATTCGAGTCTTAACGCAGAATTTCCGCTAGCTAAATCCTCTTTCGAAAAAGCAAGCGGATCCGAGTTTTAGCCCAAGATTACCCACTGTTTTTTTATTGCTGTTAACGCGATCACTTCACGAAAGGCCAGAGATCAGAAAGTTAACAGAATGCTTCTCACAAGTTAGTATGGTTAAGCCAAACCTTGTGCTTGTGAGTTGTGGCTACCGGCCGTGAAAAGGCCATAAACGAGAACATTAGTTTGGGCCCTTTTTAAAAGAACTACAATCCCTGCCCCACAAAACTTATTAGTGAATGTGATCGTGGAAATAACAACAAAGCGGCAGGTGTAAGGGCAATGGCGCCTTCATGTCACTGGATAACGAGCAGACAAGGTGACTAAATAGCTGGGCGAAATGTTGATTCAATTTTCAACCACAGTCGAATTAAAAATAAAGCAAAACATCTCCGGGGCTTTCGTGAGGCGGGAACAAATACTTGCTGCACAATCTGGTCGGATTTATTTTCATGTAAACTTTCAATTTCTCGGTTAACTTTCGTAGTCTCGTTCACCACTGAACCTAAATTTATGTAACGAGTTAAAACATGTTGAAAAATTTAAACAAGAGATATATTTTTCTTGTTTGGTAATAACCCGTGTTTTGAACATCAGTTCTTCACTGATAAAAAATTAAAGAGTGATCTGTCAGACCAAACAGCAAGTTTCAGTAGACTTGTACAAAAATTAGTGGTTGGCTTCTGATAGTAAGAAGCACGAAAAAATGCTGGTGTTTAGAAAGTTACAAAAAAACACCTTACTGGGAATCGTCTAAGCTTATATTTGCTGTCATTGGCAAAAGTTAGATTTGTAACTTTAATATAGTGTTGTGTTTTCGCGTTGAAATCAGGTGCTGGATTGCATGAGTGAAAGCAAAGTTGTTAAACTCAAAAATCTCCAAATCACCTCAGGGCTCGATGGAGGGGAAGCACACAATAACAAATAATTAGAAAGATGTAGTCAATAAAGAAGATGGATTCTATGAGAAAGAACATCGTAGATCTAGCACGCCCACTCATGGAAGTGCTTATCAGACTTGCCAATAATCAATATAAAGAATTATAATTTCATTTATCATTGAAAATTTCCAAACCGAGAGAGGAAAATCAAAAAGTAGTTTTAGGAAGAGAAAAAATCCAAAATGTTTACAAAATAGTGTTTGAATATTTTCAGTTCAACAATCTGGCTAGATCGTGTATAAGACCAAAATCAAAACAACACGATCAAAATCGACGAAAAATCAAACTTGTTTGACTTGAACGAACTGCGTTCTTACTAAGTATTTCTTTTGCAACCAGCAGGTGGCAGTCAGCGAAAACGTATATCATACAAATTATTATTATCATTAATATTGGTTTTTTCGAGTTTCTCTATGTCCAATAGCTCTGAAGGTCACAAGAGTAAATGAAGTCATGTTTTTTTAATTACCAAGAGAATAATGTGTTATTCATTTACATTCAGCTTAACCGATATCAAGGCTAATATTTCTTGGAACGAAAATTTATTCCACAGACAAAAACATGCAGTAAATGTTCGGTTGTGTACAACTCAGCGAACAAAATGCAACTCATAAAAGAATCAATTTTTAATGAATTTTATTGTAACGCCTTTCTTTGAACTAAACATGAAGGCGAAATGGACTTGCAGATGACGTTAAGCGGTTCCTTCACATCCGCTGTTTCTCCGTCGTGAAGTACACATGTATATGTATACAGACGTTGAAGTCACAACTTCTTTTGTTTTTGCTTCGTGTTACCTTCACAAATGAGATTGCGTTCAAAGTTTTCTGGCAGTAACTCCGTTTTAATGGTTAAACTGATTACACAAAAGGTATTTTGGTAAATAATCTACCGTATTTCATGCGAAGCTAACGCCATTTTTTGTTAAGCAGAACCTCAGACCAACATTTTTTTTTCTCTCACAGATTATGAAACTCGAAGCTGGATGTCGAAGTTTGAAAGGAAGGATATAGCAAATAAATATGTTACGTCTGATTATACACGCACAAACTTATATCTTTTGTTTCATGGAAATGCAAAGTTTGGCCCTTTAAAATAATTATGAAACGAAGAAGTTGACTGGCTGGATCACCTGCCAAACAATCGCACTTACGAAGAGTCTGGTTGTATCTTCAATTTCAAAACATTCTCGTCCTCTTTTGACTGCACTACAAGAGTGTTTAAGATATGAAAAGAATTAGTTTATTTAGTTTCAAAGAGAGATTTTGCAACTTCTTTCGCGTCTTTAAATAATGGCAGAAATATGTCAAGTCCATGAGCGCAAGATATATTGCGCTCATGTTTACACTTTCACCGTAGGAAATGATTTTTGAGGCGGTGAAGTCAGTTGCAAAACAAATAAACAGTGTTGTATGGCGTCTTTGTCCGTACAACTTCCTTCATTGCCACATGTGGTTCTTTTTGTATTTCACAACATCACACAAATAAAAGATAATCCGAATTTGTATGCCAAAAATTCTTCGCCGTCAAACTGAACATGTTGGTTTCACTTATTCATATCATTTATTCATTATTATGAAAGTTTAGTTGACTTTGTCGATCGTAACGAGACAGTCACAAATCATTGACTTGACACGCCAAGCAAACAGCACACGGCGTACAATTGCAATTCTTTGTGTCTTCTGTTCTCGTTTCACTAACAAATTTTGAGATTATACAACTTCGCCGCTCGAAGATCTAAACGTCGATTTCTTTGTCACAAGTAAAAGTTATACCAATAACCCACGCTGACAAGAACGCAGAAAAAATAACATCGCAATTGTGCAAGTACAATTTTGCTATCGACAGGTTATATTTGTATTTAATATTTTTGATGAACAATTGTGACAACAGCTAATAGATTCTGTGTTTTGGAGATTATTCTAACAATTAAAGATTAAAATTTCTCATGACATCAATTGATCAACTGAACAATTTACTATATAAACAGCGCTAGGACCAGCAGTTCAATTACTGTATTATTTTGAAGGGTACAAACACACTAATCTTAAATATCTTTGGATAATACATTATGGCATATTTTGACCCAGTGTCGATAATCTAACAACAAAGGGTGGGAAAATTGTAAATTGCTTTAACTTAAATCAAAAGTGACAGTTACAAAGTATTGAACAAGTGGATTACGAGTGGTAGATGAAATAGGTTACAAAGAAAGACGTGTAAAATACATATTGACAACAACCATTGTTCTCTGTGTTTGACCGTGTTTTCACAAGTCTGCAAACTGCACGGAAATCCCAGCGTGCCTCGGGGTTACTTCGCAATTTCTATTTATCATAATATTTATAAAAGAGCTCTCTGGTGATTTTCAAAGTGGCTCTGTATAAGAAAAATTTCAACTGATTCCATGCACTAAATGATAGAAAAATGACTAATTACATTATTGCATATTAAATAGAAAATTCCTTGATTTCTTGGGAAGCAATGTATGACATGATTCTACGAGAAAAAAATTATCAGTATTTTTCACAGAGAATATGCAAAATTTAACAACAAAAAATAACTCGCAAATTTACAAACTGCATGCATGCAGCTGAAACATTGTCAAAGTAAATAAAATTACTTTAAATAAGTCTTTTCAAGTCTAAAGTAAGCCCTTTTTCAGAAACCACTGAAGACGGTAATACATGTAATAAAAGGAGCCCGTTGCTTGGAAGCCTGCTGTTATTCTTACTTAAAAGTTTAGTTAAATTTTAATTTTCAAAGTAGAGACATTCGATGGCATGTGCTTGACAACTGAAGTTAGTGATCTTGTTAATACACTAGAATGAATATTTAACCAAAAGTTCTGCGTGACTTCGTGAGTAGTAGCATAGGCGCAGAAGCGTGCGGTCTATATATCATTGTACGATCGTATGCGCATCGTATGAACGTAAATGAATGTATGTATACTTAAGCGCAGTAAGACTTCTGTAAGCACGTGTGTGTTAGTCTGTGGAGAAGTTCTCCGACGCAATTTTCTCTTTCGTAAACGGACGATGCCGTTTGTAACAGTCGATATCATTTATACATTACATACAACTTACAACAGCCCATTGCCGTTACAGTGAAGACCAAGATACAACAAATACTAACCTTAACCCAAACCCTATATATTAAGAAACTAAACAGAAAAAAAGCTAAATAAAAGGACGATAAAAGTACTGAAGAGTATTGAACCTGGTACCGCTAGCATTCCAGTTCTATGTATACTACCACTACTCCAACAACTCAATTTGCTTACATTCAGCAATATTTTACTGTATACAAATTAATGGCATCGACTGTTTTTGGGAATCACATCGACTGTTACAAATGGCATCGACTGTTATTGGGAATGGCATCGACTGTTACAAGTGACATCGACTGTTGTTGGCAACGGCATCGACTGTTACAAATGGCATCAACTGTTGTTGGGAATGGCATCGACTGTTACAAATGGCATCGACAAACTGCATCGACTGCTACAAATGGCATCGACTGTTGTTGGGAATGGTATCGACTGCTACAAATGGCATCGACTGTTTACGAAAGGGAAATAGGCCTCTCCAACCAGGCAGCCTATTCATGGACACTGTTGACTGAAAATAGCGATTGGAAAAACGCATATCTCAACTATTAATAAAAAGGTTAAGACCCTGTTATACACTGCAATGTTTCATGACTAACCGAGCTTGTTTCGTATTTTAGAAACGGCATTGCGAAACAAATTGCACGAAGCCGCACTGCAGCGTGCAACATAACTTGAATTTGAATTAAGCAATAGTTGCAGCCAGTAGAAATGAGTTCTACTTTTCCCAGTCATTGCAGCAACTTGCCTCGCAACGATTTTGTCGTTTGTTACTTTTTTATATTGAGTGAGGGCCACAAGTTTATTAGTTTGCAACCACTATTATGTGCCACCCTCGTAAAATAAAGTCTCTTACTTACTTACTTACTTACTTACTTACTTACTTACTTGCTTACTTACGTACTTACGTACTTACGTACTTACTTACATACTTACTTACTTACTTACTTTACTTACTTACTTACTTACTTACTACCTTACCTACTTACTTACTTACTTACCTACTTACTTACATACTTTACTTACTTACTACTTACTTACCTACTTACTTACTTACTTACCTACTTACTTACTTACTTACTTACCTACTTACTTACTTACTTACTT